>JARVGV010001587.1:22113010-22124957 GCA_031762435.1 Hypsolebias longignatus | reverse complement strand
TATATATATGTATAAAACAATGCAGAACATACAGTATTTCTACATTACTCCAGTGAAAAATTCTAGAGTTGTAAACCCACACCCAAAAAGTCATTCACCTCCAACTACACACTCTCATATACACATTTACACCCCCTCACACACACAGTTCCAACCACCTCCCCAATATAACCTGACTTATCCCCATATTTACACCCACACAGAACACACAACCACACTCATATGTACAATCTTATTTACAACGTTAGAAACACCCATTCAGGTTCACCTTAGACCATCATCACTATACTTGTTGAAGATCATCAGTCTGAGCCTTTTCTTGAACACACTCATGTTTGGACATTGCTTCAGTTCTGGGCTGAGTTTATTCCAAACCCTTACACCACTGACAGAAGTGCACACTATTTTCATAGTTGTTCAAACACTCCTGATTCTGAAGTTAAGGTTCCCCCCTGTAATCATAACCCCCTCTCTATCAGTGGAGAGTTTCTGTACATCCTCTGGTAGTTTATTTATATGGTGAAATTGAAAGTTTTAAGTAGATTCTGAGCAGAACTGAAATGTTTTAAAGAATACCATTTGCAAAACAAATCTGCTGTGTTGCAACACCTTTAAATCCATATAAAACAGATTTATTCATTTAGTGCTCTCACCAACTCTTTTTAATTCATTTTTAAACATAAATGCAGCACATTTTACATTAATCTGTAAGAAAAAAAAAATGTTTTGTCAACCCCTGAAGATGTCCTAATAAACTTTGACAGTGCAGTGAATTTAAATTAATCATAAATCAAAATAAATTAAAATTCCAACAAGCAATGCTTGACAATCTCCTATTTAATGTTAGCTGAGTGTTTCAGATGAAAGACTGAGGACTTGATGAAGCATCCAGAGTCTTCAGATTTCCTATAAAAGTTGGTACCCACCACTGAAGCACCTCATCACTGGATGTAGAAGAAGATCACAAGAAGAAACCCTGGTGGGCTTGCCTTATCTTTTTATCCACATCCGACCCCTCATCTCCCTCTGCTTTGTCACCTCATTAATGTGCAGCCCAGGAAGATTCTTCAAAGTGTCACAGATGAAACAACCAAATACATGTTCCTATGACAGCCACTTTACTTGCTTCCTGTTGTTTGTAGACAGTTCTTTCATTTTTTTTTGTTTGTTTTTTGTGACCTACTGTGGTAAATTGGAAGCCGCAGTCACATGAGATGAAAACAGCTGTAGTGCATCAGGAGGTAGGGTGAGTAATACCAAAAGATTTCATTTTAAAATGCCATGCCCTGTAGTGATACTTGAGTTTTCTTTTAGGATATGTATTTTGTATTTAAACACAATAAAGCACTCAGAATAGCACAAGTTAAGAACCTGTGTTAAAAATGTTGGTTTAACAGCAGGAACTGTCAGGTGGCATCTTTATTATTTCGCATGAGGAGCCCTGAAGGACTGAACAAGCATCTGTTTCCTCCCTTTACTGCCACTCTAAGCCTGAAGACATCAAGTCTAGCTTCAGTCATTTGACACAGCAGAATAAATTGTATTTCAAGGGAACAATGTACCCCAGATTAATTCTTGTTTAAAGGAAATTAATAATGCAGTTACCTGGACCATCAGAGATCTGCAGATCAGTTTGTTTTGAACTTCTGTATCAATTCTGCAAACAAATTTGGGGAGAAAAAGCAAAACATAAATCTTAATGTACAAAGTAGAATCTTGTGGCAGAGTGGCACGGTGGTGCACTTGGTAGAGCCGTTTCTTCTCGGCGAGAAGGTCGCTGGATCAAAACCTGGCCAGGTGCCTTTCTGGGAGGAGTTTGCATGTTCTCTTCGTGCATGTGTGGGTTTTCTTCTGGTACTCCCCGTTTCCTCCCACAGACCAAAAACATGCATGTTAGACTGATTGGTTACTCTAAATTAGAGTTGCATTCGGGCCCCAAAAATCCGACCTAATCCAGCCCCAGCTCGTAGCCACCATTTCCAAACCCCACTCAACCTGACAAATTAACAGTAATCAAGGTCCAAACCTATTTAAGCTTTGACTGCTTATATAGTTATTAACGGTCGGCGGACATGCGTGGCTAAGGGGGCAGAAGATTGGAGCTGAGGGGGTGTTTGTCCTTTCATGCCCTTCAAAGTGCATTAAATCCCTGCTTCTGCTTGCATTCTGCATTATTCAGACATGGACCCTGCTTTGACATGTCAAATATTTTGGGATCTCGCCTCTTTGGGTCATCGGCCGTGCTCGTGTGCTGAGTGCAGCGGCTGAATAAACATAAATTTCATATTTATTGGCTTTGTTTGTGCTGGTCACTTATTTCTGTCCCATCTGAAGCTTAACTGAACTCTTTTTTTAACCTCTTTCAAGGCCAGTCAATGCGCGGTCAAATGGTTGCTTGCAGCCGGTGAATGTATGGCAAGCAATAAATGGATCATCAGCCACACGTGTTCGCTGATGCAATCAAAAGCCTAACACCAGCCCGGCCTGCACATTAAGCACAATATTATGGCCCGGACCTAATTCGGGTCAGGCCAGACTCTGGGTTCGGGTTAGAAATGACAGTTCAACTCTAAATTGTCCCTAGGTGTGAATGAGAGCGTGAATGGTTGTTTGTCTCTCCCTGTGATGGACCAGAGACCTGTCCAGGGTGTCCCCCACCTCTCACGCAGTGATAGCTGGACATGGGCACCAGTGACCCCTGTGAGATGAAAATGATGACGCAGGTAAATATGATGGACTGATGGATGGATGGATGGATGGATGGATGGAAGGAGATTTGTGGCAACATTTCTGTTTTTCCATATTACAGGTTTCAGTGGAACGAGCAAATAAATCTGAATGTGATGATATAACTGCTGCTTTAATTTACTAAAGATAATTTATGTTGTAGAATAAAATGGATGAATCATTGTGAGCTTGAAAGTATTGGTTTCTGAAAGTGCTTGCCTTGATAGTTTAGAGTTTAAATTTGTGACAGTAAATTGGAATTAGTTACTGTTTTGTCATGTAGATTAACCAATTTTAACTTTGTAAACTGGCTCTCTAAAATGTTAGCTACCAATACATCATCCTTTGTGACATAACCTGGAATCAAATGTTCTCTTTCACTGCACTAAATACAAAATAATGCAGGTCTAGACACTACGAGTCCATAATCTTTGACAGAACAAATTCATTCTTTTTCTTTTTCCTAAAATCTTTAAAGCTAAGCCTGAAACGTTCTTTATCCATGCAAGTTTAAAGCTTTAAATTGGTCTCAGAGGCTCACATCTCTAATTATATTTTTAAGTCTATAGGAAGGTTGTAGGAGGAGATATGCTTGCAGCTTTTTAAATGGACTGAAATGATATTCATACCTGTGACTCATAAAGGGCACCTGGTCTATATGTTCCTGCTGGGTGCGTTTCGCAGCAGTTGGTTGAAAATCAGTGCTGAAAATGGAACCGGGGGCTGGTGGGGGTCCACATCTGTAGTTTGCGGACATGAAGGCCCAGAAATGGGATCTGTGGCCAAATTAACAGCTGATGAAACACATGAGAAAGCAAGTTAAAACGTGAAAACAGCAAAATGAGAGAATCAGATAGGAGCAGCAAGAGCATAAATATATTACAAAAAAGTTCAAATAAACTAAGTCTTTTAAAAAGGAGCCTAATGATGAAAAATATGAACTCAAAGTGAATTCAATCAAATGTTGTTTTTAATGTAGATTTTAAAAAGGGTCAACATGAATAAAAGTCATTTATCCTCAGAGGATTTGCTCCAGCTGTGGAACGAATCTGTTAAATAACTTTTACCTGATGACCTGATAGAGCAGGAGGTTTTAAAAAGCGAAAACTCAGTGAGAGACATTTCTTTTTAAATTTCAGAACATCTGTCCGGCTGAAGTGCTGTGAATGAGTCTTTGGCAAATACGAGCTTAGTGCTAACTATTGTGGTATGCTTTTATTAGAGCTTCAGTTTAGAGAAAATGAGTATGTCAGTGTTTTATCTGGAATAATCACAAGATAAATACATTTTTAATGCCCCAGAAATGATGTAGAACTGTTGAGCATTTTTGTGAAGTTTAGGAGAAATAGATAATTGACAGAGAGTTTATTTGTGCATTTTTTTTAAGACCTAAAACAATTATTTAGTTTTGTTTTGTTTTTGTTGTTTGTTTCATTTAAGTGGAGAATCAAGAAAACATGTGGGTGGTGTCAGATGTTGCTGATGGTCACTGTAATTGTTCATTTTTTAGCTAATAGTGTTAAATATTGAATTATGTAATGTATATGTCATGTATGTATGACAAAGAACATTCTTGTAATGGATAATTTTCAAACAGGAAATACAGTATACACATTAGAAAGTGCATTTCACTGGTGATTCACAAATTTTAACTTTACACTGAAGCAGCAAATGTAGCAAATATGCTGAACAGCAACAGCAGCACAAACATGAGTCTGTGTGAGCAGATAAGTACAAATGAATGAACACAGCAGCATGAAATAATCAGCAGCATGAGATCAGCAGCATGGACAATCAGCAGCACATATCAACAATGGAAGTGGTATTACATTGAATGGCATAGTGGCAATACATTGAGTGGCACTGCATTCTGGGAAAAGAAAATAATGTCTTGTGTATAACATAATACACTTTATTTAGCTTTAAAAGCAATTAGAATATTTCCTTTTAGACTATTAGATCTGGTATTCATAAAGAAGTACAGATGTAATAAATCAATAAATAAATAAAAAAACAAGAATAACTATAATTCAACCTTTTGGCCCAGATTTACAAAGTAGCTGAATCACAACATTGTGTGCATTAATCATGATCTGATCATTTTTATTGTAACTTTTTGAAAACCTAGCTTTACGACTGAGATGTGAGTTGGCCAAAAGTTGAACATAGTTTAAAAGATGTTCCATTCATAGCTTACTGAACTAAAAATACTTTGAACTTTAAATAGATCTCATACTGCATGCATCTTCTGTTGCCACGACAATTACTTAACACAGAAACTTTCTGCATTATTACTGTTTGTCTTTGTTTAAACTTTCCAGGTTGTGTAGAATCGCTATGTGCTACCAAAAAGAAAGACCAAATAAATAAATAAATAAATAAATTACAAAGTAAAACCCCAAAACAAAACACATTGCTGATATTAGTTTTTGGTGAAGATGCTGTAGGTAGAAATATGTAATTAGTCCATATGCCTCTCTGCTTTCAGCTCATGCAAAATAAATAAATAAATAAATAAATAAATAAATAATGTAAGTGCAAAAGACATGAATCCATATCTAATGTCTAGAACTAGTTGGGTGCTGCTCTGCTCCAAGAACATTTCAACAAATTGTAAAAGCTTTACAGGAATGTATCTAAATGTCTTCACTTTTTTAAAATCTCATCTTTATTCTTTTACACTATCCTCCGTTTCTATTCATTTATTTTACAGTTAAAAAGCTCTTCTTTATTTCAAGTGGTCAGTGTTGTCTTTTTCTTTACTGGTGCTATTTCTAGCTGCAACAATTTCCTTAATAAAGCCTTGGCAACTAAAAAGTTTATCTGAGTGCTTGTTGCTAAGCTTCTTTTTCCAAGTTTCGAAAGCCAAATGGTTTTTACTATAAATAAATTTATATTTTCTAAGGTCAAATAGCTTCATGCAGCTTGCTGTCTATAAAGACAGATTTACTTTAGGTTAAGAATATATATACAAATTTAGAATATAATTTTGTCACATAGCTGATGATGATATTTATGTTTCTGAAGTATAAATGGCTAAACTTCATTCAGTACGCCCTTTTTTTTTTTAGAAACATTTTGCCCTCTTTCTGGAGGGCTTCATCAATCAAAGGAGTTCCAGTAAACTGTTTCCCCACCAAGCAGTAAAGACTGTGACGTGTGGCGTGACATTTTTGTTCAGAGGATTTTAGGACAATTAAAGCCTTGTCAAAACTAAAAATCATCTGCGCTTCAAGTGTTGTGTGTCCTGTAGATATTTCAGGACCGTAACAAACACCTTAAGTGGACCAACCAGTTTGCTGGAGCTAAGATGGTTTCTGGGGGCCGTCCTGTCCCTCGTCGACTCCTTCCAGGCAGGCAACCACAGCCAAAGTGGTTCAAGGCAACAAAGTTCATGCACAATCATCCAGGTACCAAATCCAATAATTCTGTCGGGTCATCTGGAAAGTTTCTTTTTTATAGAAAGGTTTCTCCCTTTATCTGGAGGGCTTCATCAGTCATAGGAAGAAACTGTCCAGATGACGCGTCTGAGATTTATTGGAGTTGAGCCCAGTGTTTTATCATTTTTGGCCCTCTTTTCTGTCTTTTCCAGACATACGAACTGGTCATATGAAAACAAAATATCACATAGGCATTAAAGATCCCAATTTTAATTGTAAATAAATGTTTACTCAATTTTTTTTATCATTATTTGTTGAATTACCTAGTATATTTTGGGTTTCAATGTCCTGTTTTCTCTTGTTAAACAGTTGGAAAGTCAAATGTGATGTTTGCTACAATGAACACAACAAAAAACACATTCACATCATGACATATGCCTTTTTCATGAGCTTGTTTGATTTAGGAAGATACACAGCATTATTTTCACATTGAATACACTGCTCTATTTAAAGGCGGAAAAAAAAGCTGAAACTCTATGTGACTACAAACACACAATGACACACATGCTCCCCCTCCTCCATACACAAATGTATGCAGATATACTGTATAACTCCCATAACCTATGTATTTTATATTATTTTTACTCAACTTTTGTCATTACTATACACACAGTGTCCACCTTCCTCTGCTCCAAGGACCCCTTTTGAGTATTGGTGGCTTGGGTTTGAGGTAAAAGTAGGTGAAGTAAGGTAAGAGAGTTAGAAAAGCTTGGAGGAACAGAGCCTGAGAAAGCTGTCAGTGCTAAAAAGCTCACAGCATCAGAATTCAACACAGTCTGTCACATACACTGTATCATTACTATAATATAAGTCTACTTTAGTTTTTGAGTATACTACCACAATGTAGTCTGTCTGCCTGTTTCTGTCATTGCCCATATGTGTGACAACCTGTAGTACTGAAATCTCATGTGGTCTTCCTGTTCATTGGTGGGTCTCTTCGATTGCACCTCTGCATGACAGAAAGTTCGACTTCCCTGCCTTGCATCCGTTGTTTTCAAGCAGTGTCACAACATGGAATGCCAGCCAAACAAGGAAGACTACAAAGCATAAACCACAAATAAAATAAGGGTAGAACTTTTGGAAGAAACAAAAGAGAAGGAAAAATAAGAAGGATGAGTTTCACACTCCTCGCCAGGAATGCTCTGTTCCAGCGCTGTCAGTTAAATATTCACCCCACCGCCACCCACAGTTGCACATATGCACCCATTTCTGTTCTGTTTTGAGTCCAGATGCACCTGAAAGAATCCCAGCAAATCCCACAAAGAAGCACAAAATCACCAAAGCATGTGTGTGTGTGTGTGTGTGTGATGGAGAGAGAGAACCCAGATGTTTTTTTGGCCCTTGCCTCTTTTTCTCTCCCGACTTGCCTGGTGGGGTGTCTGATGGCCGTGGACGTGTTCACTCTGTTGTGACTAGTACCAGATGTGCTCCATTGACCCAAATCACCTAGGCTGTAGACATGCCACATAGTCCCGATACTTCAGGACCCACCACACAATCAAACACACCTGTTTCCATTCATGAGCAATGCTGAAAGAGGTGCATCTTGGGAAAAACTGTCAGCTATTTTTCTTTTGTTGCTCACGCCTTTCTCGCTCCTGTCTTCATCATTTCCTCTCACAAATTGGGGATAAATTTTACCTGAGAGTTAGTTAAAAAAAGAAAAAAAAACGAGAGAAGACTGATCCATTGACGTTATGGACACATTTAAATTTAATTTACAAACACAAGGACTTGATATTTTGTAACCAGATATTTTGGGAGGAGGCCTGTTTGATTTGGGAACTTGTTTCATGTCACTGATTCAGAATTAGCTTGAGTAAATACACCTGCACGACCCTAAAGTACTCCAAAGGTCAAAGTCATTCAAACATTTAAAGAATAGTAATTAAATTACCCTTGGTGCTGAATAACTTTAATTTGGTAGCTGCACAAATTGCTTCCAGCTTTCTGTCTTCTACAGAGCTCCCCCTTCAGCCAAGCTTTAATATTTCATTAAGCCGGACTTGTAGCAACAAACAGCCACTCATTTTCTAGATCTTAAGCAATCAAATCTAATTCTGACCATTTAAAAGAACCAGTGTGTTTTGTTACTCTTCTGCGGTGGAACGAAGCATAGCAGATGCACCAAGAGAAGAAACTTTACGATACAGGCTAAAGCTAACATAAGCACTTCAGTGTCAAATGGGCTTCCTCATTCTCTCGGCCTGATTTATGTAGTGAAATAAAAATTGCTCCCTACATAGAATTAGTGGGGTTTTGAGAAGGGGTGAGGAGGGACCTAGGGCCTACTTTGCTGCTGCTTTGTGGGGAGGTTTTGCCCAGCTGGGGACCCTTAATATGGTTCAACTGAGGTCCAGGTGAAGGCAGCCACAGAGCTCTACAATAACTCTTCATTTTGATCCTGGCCCATTGCCAGCACATCTACTACCTGAGTCTCTTTGAAGAGCGACACATTGGCCTGGGTATTTAACCATGCTGTTTGAGGTCCTGCTGCTGGAAGCAGAGAGGAAAAGGGGAGAGAGAGATAGAGAGACAGAGAGAGAGCGGAATAGAGAGATAGATGTAAAGTGGATGGAAGAGACTGAAAAGGACTGCAGTGGCAGAGGCAAAAGAGGCTTGAACTGTGATGAAATAATCCAGCATGTTGAGTTGACAGTACAAACAGATATAGATGAGCAGCAGCTATAAAGGTGGCCCCGTGGTGACCTGTAGTTGTTTCATAACCACCCTCACCTTCACAACACTTACAAATTACAAATTTAACCTCTCCATAAGCCTTTTTTTTTTTTTTGTTAGTCAGAAGTATCATTTTGTATGTATGATTTAATGTATCATCAGATGACTGCGGCTGAAATAGCACATACTGTATCAGCAACAATAAACAGTTAAAGTTGCATCCTGATTTTGATTTTTCTCCCAATAGAGCAAAATCTAACATACAATCAGAAATAGGTTGGTCCTATAGAGAAAAATAAATCACGCCGTTATTAAAAAAAATAAAACTTGATCAAGTTACATGTCGGCAGCTTTAGTGTTTTCATACCAGTCGGTTTTTTTAAATAGAGAAAATAAATAAATAAACTCTGCTGGATGGGGCTCTTGGCTTTGATACAGTTTCTGGGCTGGAACTTTGGCAGCGTGTTAAATATTAATAGCGATTAACCCAGTTCAAGCTCTGCAGCAGAGAGTACAGACAGAGTTCAAAGAGCCCTCTGCTCTGAGCGGGCACTCTCTGCTCTCCAGCAGTTTAGCCCTGCTATCAGGAGGCTGCTGCTGTGGCTGCTGCACTGCACCACAGATCAGTCTGGACTTTCTCACTTCAGATACACAGAGAGACACATGGCAGAACGCACAAATGTGTGGACAGTTTGTTCAGTGGAGTTCTAAGAGGCTTTTAAGACATAATTAGCCAATAATGGAAAAACAGCCTGTATAAACTCCAAATCCCTTCTCTTCTGTCTCTGTCTCCGTCACCCCCACCCACATCCTGCCACCTCCCTACGCTCCTCCCCTCTTAGTCTTTTTATTTGCTGAACTCCTGATAGGACATTTTTCTCCATTTCCATGGGCTCATCTGGGCTCTTCTTGTGTCAACCAGGCACAAGTTCAGAGTCTTTCCAATGGATGATCCCATCGACTTCCTGCCTGGTTCATAGCACCTACTCGGCCAAAGTTTCAAAGCTGAGTGGAGCTGAATTGTTGTCTGCAGACTGCAGGCCATTGATTGGCCGGACAGCAACAACAACAATAACAATAGCATCCCTCACAAGAATCACACACACCATTTTAACTTACAGCGTTTACAGTGATGGATTTTTTTAGCCTTAGTTTACCCTCACATGGTTTTCATCTGCTTGACTTTAGCTTGATGCAGCTGTCTGACTTCACAAACTTTCCTATGTATCTTTTTAGTCTTTTGTCTCATCACCTGCATTTCTTTGGCTCTCTGAATTCACCAGGACTTTGACCAAAAATAAATAAATAAATAAATAAATAAATAAATAAATAAATAAATAAATAAATAAATAAATAAATAAATAAATAAATAAACAGATCAAGAAGCAGCTACTCCATCACTGTAATGCCTTTTATTGCTATGTTGTGTTTACCTTGTAGACAAACTGACATTGCAAACGTTTTGGGTGGTTGCGCTGATAATCCACTTCCATCAAGCGAGCACTCAAAAACTATCAAGACTGTGGAGACCATGGTAGAGTTGAATTAGAGCAAAGTGAGACGTGGTGAGACTGGGCAATCAACAAATGACTATAAACTTAGTCTTTCAGCACTACAGCCTTCCTCTGCCTGGCACATTCACCCCACTAAATAAGTCTGGACACCTCAGAGATCAAACACAATCTCCATTGTGTTGCAATTACCCAGACCTCTGTCAACTCTTATGCCCTTCACCCCCACCTAAACACTTTCCTTCTCCCTCTCTGTCTAACACTCTCCACCCACACTTACATCACTCCTCCATACACCTCTTGCCCTCTGGAGGTGATGGTTCTAAAGCAACAGGCCTCAACAAAAGCAGGCTTTATTTACAGCCTTTGGAGAGGCGGACAGGGCAACTGAGCACTGTCACAGCGGAAGTGTTGGCTAGATACTTTGCAGAGCTCACAGAACTTGGCCTGTGTACATTTGCTAACATGTGATCCTGTGACCCTTTCTGCTCAATTGCATCAATTTAGAACATGTTAACTCTTTACAGAGAAAGTCACAGTGTCACAGATGGTGACTGCTTGTTAATGATGTATTCATGAACAATGTGCAGTCAACCTGCTGCTGTCGAAGCTTTATTTAAAACACTATGCCTACTTTTTTCCAATCCAGTCCGATCTTATGTATAAAGGCTTTTAGAACACCTCAAAAGGACGAGTTAATTAGCAGTTGAAACCAGTAAATGTTTTTCTTCTTTTGACATCCCTGCAGTATGCTTGGTCTTACTCTGTGTTTCAAAGGCACAATTACCAGATACCAGACCAATGTGCCAGTTGTGGGGACTCAAGTCACATGACTTGGACTCGAGTCAGACTCGAGTAATTAATATTAAGACTTTAGGCTTGACTTGAAAAAAAGTTCAGAGACTTGTGACTTGACTTTGGCTTTAACACCAATAACTTGGTACTTGACTTGGACTTGAACCTGTTTAATTGAAAAGACTTGATATTTTACCCTAAATCTAAATTTTAAAACACATTAATAATATGTACTGTATTAATTTTCACTCATTCCATATTAACAGATGCAGAACGCCCCTCTCAGCGCCATAGAGAGATGCGATACTCTTTGAACTGGCCAATATGAGGTTATGTGGTTCATGCAGCTCTCAATAGTTCCAAACAGCTCATGGCTGTCAGTCAGTTTGAGCAGCTACTGGTGCAACATAATGCAACAATGGAGAAAACACTTCAGAAACACCACGAATGAACTACAGTACGTTCAATGCTGGAACCAATGATGTTTGGAACTATTTGTGGCTGCATGACCCACATGACTTCTGCATTCCATTTTTACTATAGAAGTCGCAACGCTCTCTTCATATGGCTCTGGTCCCTCTGTTTTTCCACACGCTGCATACGTATGTGTGCGTGAGCTGCAACACAACCAATCAAATTAACAAGATTTTTAAAAATTGGCAGAACAAAGAAAGAAACAACCACCAAAAAAGAGACAAGAAAAAAAAAAAAAAAAAAAAAACTCAAGACATCTTTATCTTAGTGTGTGAATGGCTAGAGCAGAAGAAGGGGTCACTGCACCCTTTTCAGATCCAG
>JARVGV010001587.1:22102240-22112910 GCA_031762435.1 Hypsolebias longignatus | reverse complement strand
AGATCTGATCCTGGAAGATGCTGCAGATCCTGCAAAGTCAGAGCAACCCATGACTCCTGGTGATGAAGATCAAAAGGTCTGTGAAGATAAAGGACTGTTTGCTGCTTACTGTAAGAAGCAGAAGAAGAATGTGCAGACCAGTCCAGCACTACAGCTAAGTTACTACCTGGATATCGTTAATGTCTTTTTGTTCTGGGCAATGCACATGCAGACTCCTCCTTCCACCAGAGTTTTGGCAGTGCCTGCTTGCAGTGCTCCAGTGGAGCCAGTTTCCAGCTATGGCGGCATCATTTTACAGCCTCATCGAGCACAAATGACAGACAGACTTTTGTCCAGTTTGGTCTTTTGCAAATGCAATGCAGAATAGTTAAAAGAAATATCTTAAATTGCAGATTCATGTTAATTGTTCAGTTCATTATTTGTTTTGTTTGTCTTGTGTCACTCATACATGGACACATCCAAACACACGTTCACTCTGACCAGATGAGAAAGGAGAGAAAAAACAAAAAACAATTGCTGTTATAGTTCTTTGTATTGTACTGTGGAAATGTCAGCACTTTTTGTCTGAACATGGAGTTCTACTTTTGTCTGTTTCACTGAATGTTCTGGAAAATTATAATTTAAAGTATGACTATTCTTGCAGCTAAGCTTAACTGAACTGTGCAATATAGAGGTGCAATTTTAAAATAATTTGTTTTTTTACTTTATATGTTCAACTGCATGTTTTATCAAGATTTGGCATACAAGTAAATACAGGTTTAAAAAGAACCCATGGTCTGTTATTTACATTTAACACACAATTGCAATATTGTTTAAAAAAAAATAAATAAATAAAATAAAATAAAAAAATTTAAAAAAAAGGATTTTAAATTCGAAGTTTCAGACTTGGGACTTGACTTTGTTGCCTGTCTTGACTTGAGACTTGACACAAGACTTGAGAATAAAGACTTGAAACTTACTTGAGACTTGCAAAACACTGACTAGGTCCCACCTCTGCAATGTGCAGTCTAGATGTGCTGACTCATGTTCAGGCTGCTGTTTAATAAACCATATTATTTTACATAATTAGTGTTTAGCAGATCCTTGTATACAGTTTCTTTTTATACTTTATGTTTTTGCTATTTTGGAGTGTAACTGGGGCCTAGGGTACACAATTTCGATCCACCTCATGTACCACTTGTGATGTGAATGACAACGAACATTTAACCTTGAACCTTGATATAACTTTTATCACAACTCTTCTCACCTTTGATGAATTTGAAATGATTAAGGAATTTCAATAAATTCAAGAAAAATGTAGAAAACTAAACTTTTCAAATTAAAGTAATTTACAGTCAGCTCTACTGTATGACATACTGTATAATCCTGAGGACAAAAAGGGATAACATTCCTTGCCTTTGGAGCTTTCTGAATGATAAGTCTAAAACAGTGAGATCTGAGGTGGGAATGTATGTTCATGCTGTCTGTATTTCATCCCCCTTGATACATCTGCCAACGAGTGCAGCCCCACTGTTAGCCATTATGTACCTATTAGCCTTCATTATATTCTGATAGCCCTGCGCCAGTTGGTTTCACTCAGCCTGACAGCCACAGCACTTTGTTTAACCTTTTGACTTCCAACAGCAGCCACGCCTCAGTCCCATCCAACAGCAGAAATGAGGAGAGGCACTCTGCAAAGGAATGAGAAGGTCAACAAGAAAACAAACACAGCATGGAAGTGTTTAAGGTCCTCATGAGAAACACCACAACACCTTTTAAGTGTTGTACTTTGCTTGTTGACAGATGAATCCTTGCTCTTGTGCATCACTGTCTTACAAAAAGGGTTTTTAAAATTTCAGCAACGACAACAGAAGCCAAAAGCAGGATAATAAACCACTCTTATCTTTCTATGCATTCTTGCATGTATGCTGCCTGAGTGACACAACACGGACACTTACACATTACTTTCTCTTGCTAACATCCCCCATGAGTTTTCACAGATCTGCCTGCCAGACATATTCAAATTGCAGCTCTTCCTGGTCTCTGGTCGGCAGACGTGAGGAGTTGTCTGAGACAGAATGAGGAGTGAGAGTACAGACATGGAAAGTGGCTGGGATAACATGGAGCCACATGCAGCTCAGCTTCCCTGTCCCTGCCTTGTGCTAATCTCTCTGGAGAGACAGAGGTGGCCATGTTGGGTCAAAGCCTCTACATCAAGGGCTGTGGGCCTGGACAGCTGACCTTGGTCTGGGAGATGGAAGGTGACAAGAGAGGCGGGAGTTAGGAGTGTGTATGTTGGGTTACTGAGGGCAAGCAGAAGGGGAAATGCATGAATGTGTGTGTGTGAATTGGAGTTGAGAGATAGAGAAACAATGGTAACCACTGCAAGTGTTTCAATGTGTTTGTGTTTTATCTGTAAGTGCATGATAACAAACTGGACCTTCTGTGCCAAGGTTTGTTGAGCACCAAGGAGTTATGCTAAGAAATGTCCAGCGTGTGCTCTGCATAAATTAGTTTGAGTGTCCAGACAGCAATTTGACCTGTGATAAGCCTAGTATAAAGGGCTGGACCCCCAGTCAGTGACAACCAGAAAGGGCAAACAGAGGGGGTCCATTTATCATGCTTTGTTGCACAACAAAAAAAGAAATGTTGTGGCAATTGTGAACAATATTATATTGAATAATTCAACACGTATGTACTCATTTATAAATAAATACAGTAAAAAACTTTTTTTTCCTGGATGTTTTATAGGCATTTTCCTATAAACACTCACATTCCCGATAAGTCATAATTCATTTCTATGGATTTGAATATCTGAACAGTTGAGTCTTAATGAAGCACTTTGGTCACCATCACCATGGTTGGGTAAAGTGCTATAGACATAAATAAATGAAATGAAATCAAGACAGAAAGCATGCTCCCACATTTTGGACTTGACCAAAATGACAACTTATTAGGAAATTTGTCTCAAATTAGAATTTTTTTTTACATATAAAATAACATGTATCTGAACTTGAGACAGAGAATACTGTACATTTTTCTCAAAGGCCAACTAATTCCCTAGGGCTGCCCTTCATTGCTAATCACTTTCCCTTTTTCACTTTCTTCCTCCATTTCTTCTCAAAGGATTAAAAATCCAAATTGTTGTGCATGCTTGTGTGCATTGGCTCACAGTCTTTTTGCTGTGATACAGACTGAGGTCATGAGCTCAAAGCTTATTCTTCCCACATTGCACAGCTTAATAATTATCAACAAGTTTTATAAAGGGATGTTATCTTAGGAAGATTTTCACAGATGCACACATTTTCATTTTAGACATGCAAGTGGCATGCACACAAAGTCACAAATACATATGTACTTGCACCAGCCATGTATCTCCAGACTTTAATCCATCCTGTTTAGTCAGCAGGAGACTTTGTGTGGTAGGCCTCTTCCCTTTTCATTGATGACATTGAACATAAGGAGCACTTCCATGTAAAGATCTGAGGAGATGTTTGAGGGGAATGAAAGGTCAGTAGGAGTGGTAAAGAGATTGGCAGAGGACACACTGAGTGATACATGGTTATGCAACAACAGAAACTGAATTGGATAAATGTACAACAACAACAAAAATAGAAAGAAAATAAAAAGCACAGACAAAATGACAGCAGCCAAGCTCAATTCAGTTTATTGTGTTTCAATGAATCAAGTATCAAGGAGGTCAGAGCACTTTCACCTCAGCAGTGACCACACTGTTCTTGTGAATCAATTCAGATTGAGAACAGCCCATGTGAAGCATCAGTATAACTCTGATAATCTATGATCTGGAGGGGCCATAGGTGACAAGTGCTCTGATAGTGCCAGTGAACTCATCACACATCTGATTTACTTCATCACACAGTTTCAGATACATATTGAGACAAATGCAATAGAAACAGGACATGAAGTACACAGTATTAATTTTGTTCTATTTACTTTTTTTAAAGCAAATATATTACTTTATCATATGCTTGGTTTGATCTACATGTATTTTTGTACAAAGTAAACACATTTGTCTTCATTGCTCATTAATAGGGTTACATCTGTTCACCTCTAGCAACTTAATTATTCCATTAGTCTTAACAATGGCAGCAAACCACAAGACTGCTCTGTTATGTCTCTCCTGCAGAGGAGTCCAGCATGCTTTTCTGTTATGTAATACCACTATATTTGATTTGTTTAGTTTGTATTTAAACAACATTCAGGCAAAGAGCAATTAATGTTATATCCAGAAATTGCTTGAATAAAACTAAAATAGTGAATATTATATCAGTCGTTCATGCTCAATAATCCAGGTACAAATCCAACAATGTTCAGTCAGGTCATCTGGACGTGCTTTCTTTTTTTTTTTTTTTTCTGAGATGTATCGTCCTTCATCCGAAGGACTTCTTCAGTCTGAGAAGTCACAAACAAATTGGAGTCTCACAAATACCACACAGTATGCTGGAGATGAGATGGTTTCTGGGGCCTGCCCTCAACCCCCCTTCCTGTCCTTCAGTTGGATTTGTACCTGGATTATTGAGCATGAACTGTTGGTGTTTTGAAACATTTTGGCATGACTGCCGCAGAGGAGTTAACAGGGGAAAGGGTGGGCCCCAGAAACCATCTTATCATCAGCAAACTGTTTTTGCCACTATGAAAGTGTGGTATTTGTCTGTTTGTGGCTCTTCACACTGAATAAGTCCTTTGGATGAAGGGTGAATCGTATCAGCAAAAAAATAAAACCAAAAAAAGAAAGAAAGAAACCGTCCAGATGACCTGACTGAACATTGTTGAATATTATATTATTTTTCAGAAAAGTTTGTTTTACTGAAAAGGATTTTGCTGCAAGAAATGTATTTAAAGCCCACTTTATGTTTTCCAGTGACAGCATCGTATGAGTCTCTGTATAATACTAAGCACTTCAGACTGATCAGTGCCCCAGGAGGTTGATAAGCAGATTATGCCTGATTAAATTTATATCAGTGGAATTTGAGCATGCAGAGGACCTGCAAGGACAGACACACTCAGCAGTGCACCCATCTTTCCCTTCTCCTCGCCCCCTCACCCCCTAAATTCAATCCTCTGCTTGTCAGTGAATCACACTGGCATCTGTCCAGATGCCATCATCAAGTTCATCACTTATTTCACCAGTATACAACATGACAAATAACTAACACATATACATGACATGTGTGATTATGTGCTTTGACCTCGGGGACTATTATACCTCAACTGTTGTTGAGTTTAAATTAAACAAAGCAACAAAAAAAAAAGACTGGATGTGTTCAGTTTCCTCAGAAGTGTGTCATGCCTAAGGTATTCATTACACCCACTTGCACAATTTAATTTTTTAGGGGCGGAATTCAGATTTGTGCTTTCCCCCCTCATTTAAAGTTAAATGTCAACTGAATGGGAACAGCAGATTTTTTTTTAATTATTTTTTTATTTTTATTTCCTTTTAGGATTCAAGACAGTAAATTCCAGATCTCTTAAACTGGCTAGTTGCCTGACAAGGAAAGTGAATTCATACTTCATTTAACGTGTGCAGAGCCAGAAAATCTGACTGAATCAACAGCCTGACCTGAAAGAATCAAAAAGCTTGAATAAATAAATTTTTAAAAAGACAATATTCAAGTGTATATCATCATCTTTAGCTTTTCATCTGGAAGGCTGTGTCCTGCCATAAAAGAGGGCATGTCCACATGTCTTGTCTTTCACTGGGGGTGGAGACAACTCATTGTGCCAAGCCATGAGAGCTCTTGGAAGATGCTGTTCCCATATCTAAACCACATGCTCCCTTGTGCTGTGAAAGTACTCCATACAACAGAGCAGTAAAACCCTGGGGGTGAATTTTTAAGTACGGCTGGACCATCTGTGGAGGTGGACTCAGAGGTGTAGACTGACAGAGTTTAGCCACTGGGGTTGTCACTGACAGCCATATTAGCACAGTTCCGCTTCTCTCTGCATAGCACTGGCTCTGTGTAGGCTGGAAATAGGTTTTAAGTCTAGAGCAGGACCAAGGCAGAGTGAGAAAATCTGACAGAAACTGCTATCATTTCCGGGAACTTTAAATAACTCTCTTCTGTGTTTGTGTAACCTCCACAGGCGCCCTCTGACATGCTAGTCATATACATTATACGTAGTGAAACATGGATTGTAAATGCAGCTGAGCAGGCAGTCCCCCCCCCCCCATCCCCACCCACCCACACACACACAAGGCACACACATTGCACTGTCTCCAGTCCATTTCTCATCTAGCTTTTCAGCCTTGCAGCACGTTATCCTGACCCCAGGAGAGAATGGGTCAGGTCTGGGGCCATGGAAGGTGTTTCTGATGAACTGGGTGCTTGGTTTGTGCAGACCATGTGAGTGATGTTCATACTCTGGCCTCGGGAGGAATAAGGATGGAGAAATTAGGAGAAGGTGATATCCCACAGAAAAAAAACTTTGTGTTGTTTCTCACCCACTGCTTGGAGGTAATATGTCTGTCCTGTTTGAACCCCCGTGACTCACAATTCCTAACATCTGTCAGTGTTTGTCCTTCCTGTTCGGAGTCAGCCTAAAGCTTTTAGGAAAACTGACCCTAAAACAGCTGAAAAAGTTACATTTGTTCATGTTTAACTTGCAACAAAATTAGTGATGCACATTTTGTCTTCATATGGGGTTTTAATTTAGCTTTTCTATTCACTTTTGATTTTATACACTGAAACCTTGAACCACTGATGAACAAAAAAAATTGTAGTGGTCTAACTAAAACAATGGCTAGTGTAGTGAATTCAGTTTGATAAAATGACTCAATGCAGAGCAGTATTTAATACAGGGACTGATATGCAGCATGAAATGCTAGACATCATTCAGTGACACCTGTGACACAGTTCTTATCCCTCCTGCAATCTGTAAGATGTATTTCAGGGCTAAGTCTGCTAAAGCAACACTTACTCTTGGTCTTGCTCCTTTCACAGGTTGCCACAGGGGTGCTGCTGTTTATGCCTTAGCTTGAGCCCAGTAAAAGTGATGGCTGTGTGAGGAGTGTTTGACATCTCTTTAGAGGCGTCCATGGAGCTCATTAGAAGGATAGATAGCCAGCCTAGTAGCTAAGACAGGGGAGACAGATGACTGGCAAGAAAGATAGAATGATAACATTGATAAAAAGGGTAAGAGGGAAGGACAGATGAGAAAACACATTAGTATACAGTAGTAGCATGGGAGTTAGCATATGGTAAATGTTAACTCTTTGCTTGTTAAAGAGATATGAAGTAAAATAGCAGAGTTTACCAAAGGGTGACCTGTGGTACATTTGCACTAATCAGTGATCAAATACTTTAACCCCTGTAGCTTTCACACAGTGAGCTTTACCATCTCTGGCACACAATCCCACCCTTAACCGGTACATGTCAACCCTGCCAGTGACCTGCAATTGACTGATTGAACCCTAAGCTAGCGGTCATATGGGGTCCCACACTCCAGGGTCAGAAAATGGTCACTGGTCAACTCCCCACCTTCTAGAAAGTTTGTATCAAAGCCAATCCATTTTACCTTTGTGATTTATTAAATTGGACAGTTTAAGCAAATTCACAAAAAAATGTGGAAAAGACACAGCATGACTTCCTGGTTTCCTGTAAAAAAATAAATAAATTCTGCCACACACTGAGATGACAAAAAGAGTATGCCACAGGAAATATATTTTGATTGTCCAGTGGGGTCCCAGTCTTCATGTCTCCCCTGTGGATTCAGACATGGGGTAATTTAATTGACCACAAACCCACACACACAAACACAGATCCTGACTCACCCCCACAATTCTTGTGGTCTTTGTGAGAGAAAAATAGAAAGCTAATTCATTGTAAAGGCTGCAGTGTCCATGGGTAATAAATTATTTTAGTGATGAGAGACTCTTAAAAAAGCAGGTTCTTAAATCAAAAACATACTCAAGATGCTGTGGGTGGTAAATTTACCCTCCTGTACAAAGTTCCATTTTGGTTTCCATGAATCAAATGGTCAGGGTAATAAATAAAATAAAATAAAATAGTAACCTTTGCAATAGTTTTGTTTTAAAGGTTTATAATCTACTTTCAAATATACAATTGCACACGATAACTATACTGTACTTCATTTTACTACTTCAATTCATTTCAGTTTATTTAATTAGCGCCAAGTCACAACAGAAGTCATCTCAGGGCACTGAACTTCAAGCCAAATGTTTGAAAAAAAATAAAAAATGTCAAGGAACACAAACTTGGATATTTTAGGGTAAAATAAATATAAAAATGGTCTAAAAAGTAAATGAAACAACAAAATGTATTGCTTCAGCCAGTAAACCCACTTGGAGATCTAGTCAGAAGTTTCAGCTTGGGTTCTTGAACGACCTTAAGTTTATAAAGGCTCAAGCATACCGATACAGGTCTACCGGTATATACAATCTAAAATGACAGTGGTATTCATGCAACATTTATTTAATTAGATGTGAAAAATCTAACAAAAATACAATACACATCAATGTTTAATACACAAAGACAGAAGGTGTCACAGAAATGGACACACAAAGAAGGTTTTCAGTGGAGTAATCTAATCTACACAGGCCACAGCCACTTCAGATAGCATCTTTATGCATGCTGTGAACAGCTCACATGTAATACTTTGGAAATAATAAACTCCAGCATCTTTTAGCCTCTCTTTTGGCTACACACAGGAGCAGGTGTCAATCAAAGAAAACACTAATGTGCTCCATATGAGACTCGCCAAGCAAGGAATTCTGGAAATCCCATGTTTTGTCATTTGTATATAACCTCCAGTTAGGTAGACAAATTTTCTTATTGACACAAGTAATGAGATGTTTGAAGGCAGGGAAAGGATTTTCTGAGTTTCTTTTTTTTAAACACATAAATACTGCTTATTTAAAGGAATGGTTATGGAACACGTGTTAGGAAAGAACAATGTAAAAGATCTATGGAGGCCACTTAAGTCTTCTTGTTTTGAAATAATTACATGGATTAAAGCAGAAAAAAAATCTTTTGACTGGATTTTTCCTACACCTAGAGTTTATTAGGTGTTTATTAAAGCATTGTTTTTAGGCATAAAATAAAAGTTTCCTTATAAATAAACATATAATTCAAGACTCCGTTTTGTTTCAGTTTACTGTGAATTAGGGATGCATGAAATCACCAGCATGGCATCAACCGATATTAGCGTTAAAATTCAATAGTGGGCATTGGCCATTCCATTAAAATATCTCACCGATATAAAAGCCGCTGTTTTTACCTGCAGCGGCAGCACAACGTGATGACGTTGCAGCCAAAATAAAAGTAAGATATTATAAAGTGGTGTTTTAAAAAATGTAATGGAAAATAAAGGGTTTTAAATTCACAGAGGTAAGCATCATGGACTCAAAACACTCCAATACCTCAGACTAAGGGCTCAAAGAGCATTAAATGATTTAATGACATAGTATTTTTTTCATGATAATATTAAAGATCAGAATCTAACATTGCATTGTATTACAACATTTGATCATTTGTAAAAATTATATGCTGTAGTGTAGGCTATAACCCAGTTAATGAGCTGTTCTAGATGTATTTTTAGTTTATGATTTCTTTCATTCAACATTTATTTATACAGGTTAGTCCCATTGAGCCACGGGGACTCATTTACAAGAGAGACCTGATGTTAACAAAAAGTGATGACAACAATAGACAACAAAGACAACAGTAGATAATCATAAAAGACAGCATACAAATTGAGAAGAACAAATTAAAGAAAAGGGTGTTAAAAAAAACGAAACAACAACAGCTTGGTTGTAAGGTGATGTAGAAAACTAAAAACAGGAACATGTCTGCATTGGTTTTTGCCAGCAACTTAGCCGATGTTTGAAGCCACTTGGAGAAGTCAAGGTCGAGTGCTTCAGATCTTTTTACAAGATATTCCAGGAAACAGGAGTGGAGTAAGATAAGGCCCTTTAGCCTTGTTCAGTCCTCACAGAGGGAACACTGCGTGTAATAATGTCCTGAGAGTGCACACTGTAGCTGCACTCACACTGTAACATGTAGTGACATTCTAAAGTAATTGTGCTAATTGTGATTTTTTTTTTCTGCTCTTCTTGAGAGTCTGACAGACTGATGTTGAGCTGCATTAACTTCCCTGATGAGCAGCAGGCAGTAAAGCTGATCTAGAGGATTGTGGACACTGATGACACTAGGTGAGATTAGGTGAGATTTGTGGCAGCTTTGATGCTAGATGCTACATGGAGCTACAGCTATTTTGTTTGCATGTGGAAACCATTCTTTCATTCAACCTTTATTTAGGCAGGTTAATCCCATTGAGCCTCGATGACTTATTTACAAGAGAGACCTGGTTTCAACAAAGAATGATGACAATGATGACAACAGCAACATTAGAATTTCCTTTGACAATCAACAATAGACAATCATAAGAGGGCATACAGATTTTTTAAACAAGTTAAAAAAAAGATGTCAAAGTAGCAAAACAGATAATGTGGAGACCATACTTTGGGCTGCTGTATGCTGTGTCATCAGTTCTTAAGTACAGTACTCAGAAAAAGCCCTAATTTACTAAAATAAGCATACGTCAAATCTAACTGTAAAACTGAAGAGAATATCAAATACAGGTGGTCCCCGACTTACGGCGCACTCGACCTACGGCGCTCCGTACTTACGGCTCTGCCCCCAGTGACGTCA
>JARVGV010001587.1:21914923-21925472 GCA_031762435.1 Hypsolebias longignatus | reverse complement strand
TAATAATAATAATAATAATAATAATAATAATAATAATAATAATAATAATAATAATAATAATAATAATAATAAACAGTGAAGAAAACACTTCCCATCTTTATACATCTTTATTTAACCGTATTGGAGTAGAGACTTAACAATCACCTTCATGAAATGAGATTAGAACACCAAGGGAAAAAGTAAGAAGCAAACGTGCGGCAGTGTTTAAAGAATGCCTCTGTAGCTCTTGACCATCTCATTAGGCTAATGTTTTTTATAAGGCACTTGAAATGCCAAGGCATCAGTGGATTTAGTGTAAACTTAAATTCCATTACCTGGCAGGCATTAATTGCTCACTGAGCCCAGAGATCTTCCCCCTGGGGCTGCTATGTTTCCTCTCTGTCATCTGGCTAACTATTCTGTCTAGACTAACTTAGAGCTCCATAATCCACCATGGGGATCAATAAACTGCACATAATTCAGCTCCAATAATGAGCTTTCACTTCAACACAAGCTCCTGCCCACTTCCCAAGGAACCGACAGGGGCGTAAAATGATAATGTAATTATTAAAAGGACAGACAAAGTGAGTAAGCACTTTCACACAGAGAGGGAGGGGGTGAGCTCGGCCTCAATTAGACACACTTAAAGCTATCATTGTTATTCGAGACAAAGCTAATCAAGGAGGAGATACAAGGGGATCCATTTCAGCAGGTAATAGAATGACGCTCGCTGACTCTCATTTCCCAAAGCTCGTGATGTCATAAAGGCTGCCCCGTGGTCACACACGAGTGCACAATCTTTAATGGAGTGCAATAGATGTGGTTTCTAATCAGTGAGACAAAAGAGTGGACTTGTGATGGACAAGTATGAGATTTTTATCATGATGGCAACTCTTAAAACCATATGTGCAAGATATCATTTTACACTTGTAGTTTGCAGTGCTGGTTCAAGAACAGGACTCAGGAGTTCTTATGAAACTGAATCACGTTTATGTAGAATGGACTATGTAAATATCTTAAATGTGAAAGGATGTTTATGCTCAGATTAAATTTCCAGCTCCTATTAGAGACCAGCAATGGAGATTTACTGTGTAAAAAAAAAAAGTAAATTTACCCTGGGGCCTTATCTGTTTACTACTGTTTCTCTAATTATATGCATCCTTGAACCCCAGTGAAATCAAGAGAAGCTGGTTTGCTTTTACACCCAACTGCTCTTAATTCCTCTGTCGGCTTTGGGAGGTCCAGGGTGGATAAATCAAGCTTTTACGGAAGAGTTGCTCCTACTGTTTATCTGCTGGTGACATTTGCTGCACGGCCCCAACTGCACCGTAATTACCCCACTTATTCACTAAACAGGAATCATGCCTGGCAGGAACCCCCTGCCACAAAGGTTGCAGGACTTTGGGCTATATTCAGCCTCCAGAGTTCAATGGCCATGGCGTCATGAAAGGGCTCCATTCATTTGAACAACAGCATGGGTTCACTTTAGCATGCTCTAAAAGAAGATATGGGCTTAACCGACTCGCCTCAATAGCCACAACAAAGAGCATCATGGTTGCTGTTGATGAACAATTTACATCAGGATGCGCATGCTTTCTTAACATCTAGCACACCTTGGCACACTCTGAATGTCACAGTTCCCTTAGTAGAATGACATTTGGAATAAATCCTCCTGCCCCAGGAGCCAGCACAATGGGAACAGATAGTTCTGCATAGCTCAATGAGGTAGACCGTGGAGGGAAAACTACCATAAAAATCCACTCATCAGAATAATTATATGCATTAATATAATTCCAAATGGAACAACATGACCACTTTGACAAATGTGTTTAAAAATTGAATTAGCCCCTGATGCTATTTTTGACTTTATCTTGTGGTCACTGCTTTTGCAGATGGATCACAGTGCTCAGAGTTTCAAGAAACATGCTCCAAACAACTCAACAAAATACAATAATCAAACAAATCTAGGGATAGTGCCTGTCTTTTGCTTTTTGCACAACTCTTCAGCAGCCCAGACATCTGCATAGTCTTATCTGTGAAACATAGTAAGAACAGATGGATGACAAGTGACAAAGGGATATTTGGTTTAGGTTGTGTGGTAATGAGTGTCATGTGAATGCCACGTTCAAATTTCAGATGGCCTCTCCTGATCCTGAAGCGGCAATCAACACTGGGCCATCTGCAACATTGCAAATTAGCATAATTGGTGTACATTTCATGCTTATAGGGAGTACATTTTTATCCACAATTCTTCCCCCTTAACAAGATAAGCTGTGGAGATAGAGGGAGCAACACTGTTGATTAGACAGACTTGTCTTAGTGAAAATGGATGAACTGACAATCAGAGTTTAGTGAGTGGCCAGGTGTTGGGGTCAGAGGGCAAGTAGGCCAGTGTGCATCTAAACTCAAGAACCTTCACTACACCTGGAACTGGAGCTGAAGAGATTGACAGTCTGGCCATCTTGTTAGACAGCTCACAGACAGAACACAGTCCACACTTGTGCTTCTTACAGCTGCTTTCACAGAATAAATTGAACTTGATTGGAATTAATCACTCAGAACGTTGAGAAATTTGCAAATATCAGGGAAAATATTCAAATAGATATTCACAGCAGATTGTGAGCAGGGAGCAAAGAGATAAACATATCAGTCTAATATAGTTTGATGGTGGTTTTTTGGCCCAAGAACATTATTTGTGTGATCATGGAACAATGCCTTTTAAGCAGAATTATTTTACATGTTCAAAAGTTCAAAAATGAATCAAATATTTTGATGTAGGGATCTGTGAAAAAAGTATTATTAACTATTGTCTTAACTGTTGTAGATAGATGTTTGAACGACCTGAGGTTGACGAAAAATGAAGTTTAATTCTGCTTTATTAGATTATTCTAATCTAGATTATTGCGCTCGCAGATAGGCCAAGCAGTCATAAGTGGATTGTTGCATCTTGGAATTACCTCAGTATGAAATACTTCAAGAAGTTCATGCAAGTGCCAGTTTATTAACCTTTACACCACCTACAGTTTGGTGTTACATAGATGTTCTGGCTGGAAAAAAAACAACTATTTGCCAGAAGTACCTCAGGCTGCACCAAAGTGCCACAGCTAGCAGCTGCTGCCACTATTTGAACCAGCAAAGCTTGAAAACAAAAGATTGCCGGTACATACAAATAATTTTACTATGCAAAATAAATGGCAATTCAGTTCATCCATCCATCCATCCATCCCTCCATCCATATGTCCATCCATCCATTATCGTCTATGGGAGGCTGTGGCTGAGTGGTTAGAGCAGTTGTCCTCCAATACAAGAGTTGAAGGTTTGATTCCACTAGCAGTCACATGCCGAATTGTCCCTGGGCAAGACACTGAACCCCTCATTGTCTCCGATGTGTGTCCCATCGGTGTATGAATGTGATCTAAAGCACTGACTAGTCTCTTTAGAATGATTTGTTCAATTAGCATTGTGCCTGTATAGATCTAGTAGAGTGCTGTGTGAACGGGTAAATGAGGGCACAGATTGTTGTGGAAAGTGCTTTGAGTATCTTGGTCAGATAGAAAGGAGCTATAAAAATACAGTCCATTTACTATTTACATTCTACCCAATTCGTCCATTTTTGGGCACGGGGATCACCGATGCCCATGTTCAGCAATCAATGTACGAGGGACAGCATACACCCTGGACAGGTCTCCAGTCCATCACATGGCCATATAGAGACACACCTAGGGACAATTTAGAATTACCAATCGGCCTAACATGCATGTTTTTGGTCTGTGGGAGGAAACTGGAGGACCCGGAGAAAATCCACACATGCACGGAGAGAACATGCAAACTCCATCCAGAAAGGCCCCCGGATCTGGATTTGAACCAAGGTAACCTGCTCGCTGAGAGGCAGCAGCTCTATCAGTTGTGCCACCGTGCTGCCCCTATTCAGTTCAGTTTATTTATATATCACCAAGTCATCAGAAGTCAACTCAGGGCATTGAACAAAAACATTCACATACATTATAAATACCAATCATCAAAGTTATCTATCTAAGGAAGAAAGGAAGCCAGCAGATTGGTTGAGTTTTTATTTCATCGCAGTCTCCCATCCTGAGCTAGCACAACAACAACAGTGGAAAGGAAAAGAAAAAAGAACTCCCTTTTAAAAGGAAGAACCCTCCAGCAGAACCAGGCTCAGGACAAGTGGCCATCTGCTTCAACTGGCTGGGTTTGAGAGGACAGGAAGGAGAAACAGACAGAATGGCAGGTCCAGCAATGTCTAAGGTCTATGAAACAACATTTGCACAAACCACTACAGCTTTTTGAGATCTGAGCTGCTTTAAAACACTGGCAACGCACTTCGTTTTTAACACCGCTAAAACAAGTTTTAGCACATCAATCTGATGAAAAATATAATATTTCTACAGAGATTGTTCAATCAGTACAGCTGGTAGGATAATATGTCATGCCATTTTCACAAAACCCCACTTCAAAGAACTTGAGGTAAATTTGAGCACTCGTGTATACAGAATGATAATGTGCATTGACTGCCTAAAAAATCAATTTTGGGATTTTATTTAGTTTACATTTTGTAGTTACAATCCTGCAGAATACAAACACTTGGTTCACATGTACATGTGTGTACATGTACAACAATGGACACATACCGTAGTTTGAACTTGCTCACTAAATTAAGTAAACTTAACAACAAAAAACAAAACAAAACAAAAAAAAATCCAATAATCATTCAAGTTAGCACAATGTATTCAAGATTAACTCATACGTTTCACATTTCTCTCCCTGTGTACAACATGAAAATATGAAGAATGCAAACTGCCTAATTTTAAACTTGTATCTAATTGTCTCCCGTCATGGGTCTAGGCCAGGGCATTGTTGCTTGAAGAATAAATTGGGTAATTCAATTAAAGTGCTTTCCAAAGACACATTGTAAGGGATGGAGAATGACTCTAACCCAGGCCTGAACTCTGTGCCCCCCCCCCCCCCTTCCATCGCACCGCTTGCCTGACAAATGGATGGCAGTGTATAATTGAAACACATTGCAGCCAGCATAGGTCAATAACATCACTCTCTCTGCTCACCAGCACCAGATTAACAGACTCTATTTTATCTTCCCTCAGCCTGTCCCAGCTTGACAAAGCAGGAGCGTCAGCTGCTTATCCATAAAAGAGCCCCCTTATCTTGAAAATAAACAAATACATAAGGTGCAACAGCCTGCTCTGTCCAAGCAGTCAGGGGCTTCTAAGTTTAAGACAAACATGAGGGAAGTTTTGATTTAGCACATCATCATATGAAACTGACCAAAAGTATACTGTACATTTGTCATTGGAAAATTGGACAATATGTATTTTTAACATAACTGTGTGGGTTTTTTATAATAGTATTTTCCTTTTTTTTTTTTGTTTGTTTGTTTTTGTTTTTTAAAGACCAAAGCCATAATAACTTTTGTCCAATGTGACATTAACCGTTTTGATAAGAAATGACTGTTACTTCTGCAGACATTTAATGCAAAGCCATGACTGTTTATGCATGATAAACACTAAGGATTAATTAGCTTAAGCACAAGTGTAATATGAAGCTCAAATGGGTGATTATATGTATTTAAGCCCAAGCATAACAAATCTACTGGCGTGAATTAATTTGACAAACAAATGAGAAAAGACGGGTTAAGGTTCAAGGGTAGAAAACTGTCTCACACTCCTCACTTTGTACTTCCATATAATTAAATGTTGGGCCGGACAGAGTTAATTGAATCTGCTCCATTGATTTTGTTTACAGTTTAGTCATAAGAACCAGAAGCAATATTTTTTTGACTTTCAACATCAGACTAAATGAACACGTAGCCTCAAAGTAATTTCCTATAGGGCACTGTGTGTAGTGAAGTGCATGCTTGTGTGACTGTTTATGTGCCACGGCATTAAGGCTTGTGTTTACACGTTTGCCCACATGGAATGCACACAAATTAGCCACGGATGGATATTCAATTAAATCCTTTGTCAGGAGTCTCTGTAGGGGCGGAACAGGATGAACAGTACAGTAATCCGTGATGCACGACAAGGTGGCAGCTCTATTGTCTGTGTGACAGACAGAAATTATTTGCAGGCATGCTCGACCAACAGATTAGACCACTGTTGGGAAGCGCGATAAGATGGCAGCCAGCAATGTGGAAGGTACCTCTTTTTCCAGTTTAAACAATGCCCTTAATCCATTCCCGTCTCATAATCGTGTTGCTTGACATTACTTTTCTAACCCACACAGTGATTTTCTTGAGTCTTTAGCTTACTTGCTCACCCCCTTTCATTAAGAGGAAGGCTTATAGCAGAAAAGACGTTATGATGTAAATTAATTTGTCCATTGTGGTAAAAACCCAAAAGCTAAAGTCAAAGACATTCACTGGAGCGTTATAAAAACAGAGCATTACCTATTTTGTTTTATTTTTTGCCTTTGTTATCCATTTTGCTTCCTGTCTGAGTATCTCCCAGCAAGATAAGCTATATTTTTGTGTTAAATTCAGTGTTCTGCTCATCTGTCAGCCCTATGGCCCACCCTTCCTGCCAGTACTGCATACTATTTAGTATGTAACATTGGAAAATAAACTTGGTGAGGTCATTTTTGACTAAATAAAACATATGGATGTAGATTGAAGCAGTCTGACCTTGAAAATGTAAAAAATATTACATAGACAACAAAACAATGCATCCTTGAAGTTACAGTAAATATTTCTACATGTGCACATTTTTATTTTAATTTACTAAAATAAATTATTGACCTGAGGTTCACTCTGTTTGCATTTGATTAGGATTCCTGTTACATTTTGCCATATTTCCTGTCCTCAAAAATCTTAATATTAGAGATCTGTCATAATTTATTTAGATTTTTGCAGGTAATGCTGAAGTAAAACAAATAATGTGTCCAACAATGTATTCATGTATAGCATCACTGGTAACAGTTCAGACATGTGACACTGTTTGTGGGATAGTAGCTCAAGGATAGCAAATAATTTTATGTTCTTAAAAAAAAAATAAAATAAATAAATAAATAAATAAATAAATAAAAAAGCTAACAAAAAGGGCTGACAGTGCAGCACAACTTACACCAAACTGGAGGACTACAGACACACAAGGAGAACTAGAGACACAGGGAAGCACAGAGAGAAACAGAACATGGCATGACAGCCAAACAATGCCCCACTGAGGATATAAGCTCCGAACAACTATATGAACTGGGGCTAAGGAGGGAAGTGGCTGCAGCTGTGACAGATGAGACAGAGATCAGGTGTAGATGGGCATGGCAGGCTGACTGGAAAAAAACACTGAGGCACAAGAGCTGACTGAGGAACAGAACATTTATGATGGCACATAAGCACAAAAGGACAGAATAAAGCACAGAATAAACAAATTAAATAACAGACTAAACACATAAAGATCATCAAACAGATCCTGGCAATTTGTCTTGTTTATGCATCACAACCACTTTGATAGTAAGTACAGTATATAGGCCATGTTGGCTTTCTTCTATATATTAATACAAGGTTACAATAAATGTGTACTGTCAGCTACGTGCAAGTGTTTTAGGAAGCAGCAATCAGCAAACATCCTCAAACATCACCACTGTGGTACCAGAAGGTTTTACAAACAGCTGTCTGTTCCAGGGGCAACTGCCTATTTTATATTTGCTTAAGTGAAACTGATTATGGCCAATTAGATACCCATTAATTGTGAAAGCATGAGATGCTGCCAGCTGTTTACATGGGAGAGAAAAATAGCCTCTTTCATTCAAGTTTTCCCTCAAAATGAACAGCACAGTGTCATTAAATATATCCAAGTTCTTATTGTACTGCTGAAAATAAAAACATAGTCAAGAATTTTATGTGGACAACTTTTTAAAGGAAATTGCTAATTTGTAAACAAACATAACCTCCAAACTATTATTTTAATTTAAGTTATACAACAAAAAAAAAAAACCTAAATGACTTGCATTGCTTCATGGGGATGTAGACTTTTAAAAAATGGGTCATAACAAAAAAAAAAAAAAAAGTTCAAATTAAAACTAAAACAAACAATAGCATCAAAACCATTTCAGTTCTTTGTTTAAGGGTTAAATCAGATACTCTACAGTAGGTTAGGCAGCACATAAACACCTCACAAACCTCACTCAGGCTCCCGCGCACATACATAAGCACTAAATTTGATCTGTCACAATAACAGGGGCATCATGACATGATGGCTGCAGCCTTTTTCTCCTCTTCTCTCCTCTGTTCAGCTGCTAATGTCAGTGCGGTGTGTAACGTTTGCTGTATCTGGTGGCTGAAATTGAATGAGTGATACTACCGGAGGTGCTGGGATTACCGTGGGCAGAATTTATGCTATCTGTCCAATGATGTGTTATTTTGTGAAAGTGAGGCAACAAACCAGAGAGCGGAGAGAGAGAGAGAGAAATGGTTGCAGTACTCTGTATGATTTTAGAGTTTAAGTGGTGAAAGACAAATAGAATAACAGTGATGTGCTAGTAGGGGTTGTAAATGGATGAATAATTTCCCTCAATCTCAACATTCATTTATCTTCACTACATTCCTTTGCAGAGCTTCACTTGGCATTTTGAATGGTATTTATTGCCTCAGTCTGCACACAACTGCAGCATCAGCTAGCTTAGCTCCCATGTCTGGAGGTGAGACGGGTTTCATTTAGTCTCTCTTCCTCTAATAGGGTCAGCTCAGAAAAGGGTCAGAGGTAAACTAATGACAGTTGCAACAGATGCTTCTTCCTTGAAGTCATTGCTTTGGCTTAGCAAAGGCTTGTGGGAATAAAGGTGTGCTGCTTTGAGACCCAGCTGGCTGTGCCAGGGTCAGCTGCTAACCCCTGAAAAGACTAAATTCAGCTCTTTCCACCTGTTTGGGGCACGGACCGATGGTCCTGGACTATTGTTATGGGGTCAGGTTAAAGCTGTCCAGATTGCCTGAGCAGCTAACAACCATTCATCAAAAAAACAGCGCTTGCATAGCTGTAATATTCTGCTTATTTAGGTTAACGGCTTTAAGCTATTACTTTAACCATATATATATATATATTACTTTTTCTACTATAAACATTTTAAGGTAGTAAATTTATCCAACAAAGCTAAATTAGGTCATCTGGATGTTTTTATTTTTATTTTTGTTGAGATGTTTCTTCCTTCATCCAAAGGACTTTATCAGTCCAAGGAGCAAACAGTCCCACAAGCACCACACTCACATAATGGGCCAACTAGTTTGCTGGTTATAAGATGTTTTCTGAACTTTGATTAGTAGATTAATATAAAAAATAAAAAATAAATCCCACCTTTCAGCGTGAAGGTTGCCTGATTAAATCCCGGCCGAAGACCTTTCTGGGTGGAGTTTGCATGTTCTCTCTGAATGGGGTTTCTCTGGGTACTCTGGTTTCCTCCCACAGACCAAAAACATGTTGGGCTAATTAAATTGCCCCTGGGTGTGACTGTGAGTGAGAGTGGTCTCTAAGTGGTCCTGTGATAAACTTGCAACTTGTCCAGTGTGTATCCGGCCTCTTGCACCGTACTGTGATGGCTGGACATGGACACCAGTGAGCCCCATGACCTGGAAAGGAAGAAGTGGATAAAGATAATGGATGGATGGGTGGATGGATGGATGAATATTAGAAAAATTACAAAAATGTAACAAGACATGAGGTAAAATTAATTACAAATCACACACATCAATAGATGACTATAATTCTGGATTGTATACGTGATAGATTGGAGTTTAGGCTGCTGGGTTAAAATTTTAACAGAAAAGCTTTTTTGTTCTGTCTCAGCTTGATGGGGCATAAGAATTGCACTGCTGGTCTTTGAGAGAAGAATAAGGTGAAGAGATATTGTAAGGTTGCCTTTTTAATGGTCAGGAGTGATGCTAAATCCACTGACTCAAGCCTCTCCCTCATGATACTGGATCTACTCCACATAACTGGCCATATTTCAACTCATTTGGCAGTTTGAGGTCTCAAAGGTGTTGGGATAAAATGTATGAAGGGGCCTAATGGCAGATGGAGGGACCAGCTGACTGCAGCTTGAACAAGATCTCCACAGGAGAACATTTTGAGAACAGACACTGGAAAAAACAAAAAAATATATTATTTACTGAATAGAAAAATAAGGCAGTTGTAGGCCCCAACTATACAACACCTAATATGTTTTATATAAAAAATAAATAATAAATAAAATTGCATTTGTCATGGTGCTAAACATAATTTATAATAAAAATACTCAAATATCTATGCCTTGTCACTAAATAGCAACATTGTTGACATTATTGACACACACATCAACAAGACAAACATTCTTAGTTGAGTAAAGATTCTTGCAAATCAACATTAGCTTGTTTGGCCATTCAATGATCAACTTTGTTGTTGTCTCATCTGATCTGTGGCTGCATGTCTTGGACACTCAGGTGAAGAGAGGGGCGGAGCTGTCAACTGACCACTACCTGGTGGTGAGTTGGCTCTGATGGTGGGGGAGGATGCCGGTCAGACCTGGCAGACCCAAACGTATTGTGAGGGTCTGCTGGGAACGTCTGGCAGAG
>JARVGV010001587.1:21884592-21899598 GCA_031762435.1 Hypsolebias longignatus | reverse complement strand
TATGTAGGGTACTGTGTTAGGATAGGCTAAGTGCTTGGTAAAACAGGTACCATACATGTATATGGTACGGTAATTACATACATTTCGACTTATGACGAAAATCGGTTCACAATGCCGCGTAAGAACGGATCAACGTCGTAAGTCGAGGACTACCTGTATCAGCATACAGAACAAGGAGAAAACATTCAGAGAGCTAAGATCAACATATATTTTGTAGCTTGTAATGTCCTAGATTACAACAAACAACAGAGGAGAGTTCAAGAAGGAATCACGTGTGCTATTAAAATGCTCTATCCCCAAATAAATGTAGCCTTTTTGATCCCTCCAGCAAACAGGTGCAGAGTAGGTGACAGCTAAGATTCAGTCGCTAAATGTATCGAGCTGGTGAGCAAGTGAGTGGTGAGAGGGAGATTCAAACTTAATGAGAGCTTTGGCAGCTTGTGAGGAAAAGGCAGGCAGTGATTAACGGAACACTTCAGAGTACAAGGCACAGCGGTGCTCAAAGAAAACAGTGATGATCTCCACTTAATCGCGGAGAAGCCCGGAGCATCTGCCGCCAGAGCAGGGCAGCGGCACCGGTGAGCTCCCGCTCTGCTAGGCTGTCATCTCCAGAGAGCTGTGGCCATATGCTCGGCTCTGCCGCAAACTCACAGGAAGTTAATTTTCTGACAAAACACTGGGATAAATATGACATTCAAACAAGTTGTGTGCAGCCAGGCTGAACACGGATGCCGTGCCAAGCTCGAGCTGCACACGTGTCACACAAACAGAGTGGATTTTCCTGCTACCATGGTCACGTTTGCCTGGTTTTGCAGAAACACAATACATTAGTAGAGCATTTTCTGCATGTAGGTATTAACCTTCATACAGTATATACTGAGCCGTGCAATGTACGTAAGAAGACAAAGAGAAATCAGATGCACAGGAAGAATTGTATATAAGTTACAGTAGCATCTATCTTTAAAACAAATACTGCATCTTTTTTATTAAATATTTCAAAATTGATCACAATTTCTGTATTTCAGCTTGAAGTATTGATAATGTAACTGCCCAAATGAGTGAAAAGGAGTAAAAAAAAAAAAGTATTTTTATACACTCATAAATGTATAATATGTGAGTAAGTAATGTAAAATGAACCTTTACATAGAAGATTCTTGAGGTGAAATGTCATAGCTGACCTGCACAAAGGCCTCACATGTGTGAGAATAATCCCAACACCTTATCACAGAGCTGATAAGGAAGGAAATACTATTTCTTACATCTCAGCGTTTCTCTACCATTCTATTTCAGACACAAAGGAAAACCTGAGCCTTGGAGGTGAAGGCCACTGTTGCAAACTACAGAATCTTTACAGCAATGGCAAGTGTTGTGTAGCATGGAAATCATAGTACTATAGTGAAGGTGCACCTCAAATCATGTGAGAAAATAGTGCACAAGCTGGGAAGGACAATTACAACTCTTGATTACTCCATTTTGTGCAAACAAAAAACACCCAGGCTGAGTCCTCTGCCACTATTTCATAATTCACTCATTGGTAAGTTTTGCTCAGGCTGACGACTGTAGGTCTGGATGCAGTTGTGCATATTCTTTTTATATTACAGGCGTAACTGTCCTTAAAATAATGCATTTGAGACCACACTTTATGCCAGAAATGTGGGAATTCAGTTATGTCTGCTTCCTGCAGTCACAAGATGGTCCAACAAGCCACACCTGTGAACCATTTTCTTGATTGAGCTGCAGGAGTACAATGCTGCAGAAGACCTCCAGCTGCCGCTGGAGCATTACATGCCTAATGCTAGTTCTGTTTATGACAACTTCACTTTGCATTTTCTGATGAAAAATGAACTTACCTTGTGCTCTCACGTTTTCAGCATTTGCTTCTGCTATCTTCCTGTTCCTGGATTCCCACTGTATGACCTCAAACTCTCTTGAGACTTCAGTTGCCCCCTCACCTTCCAGCCACTTGTCTACCCAGATTGGAACTCTTCTTGGACATCTTCCTTCGCTCACTGGAACCATTGGATAATCTACTTCTTTGAAAAACCACAAACCCTCCTGTAAGAAAGAAGAACATTATTATTCACCAACGTTCATGCTCAGTCATCCAGGTATAAAATCCAACAGTGTTCAATCAGGTCATCTGGACTGTTTCTTTGTTATTGCGGAGACATTTGCCCTTAATTCAAAGGACATCCTCAATCCAAGAAGCCACAAAACAAAACTGATTCCAACAAACAGCATACTCCATAGTGAAAAAAAACAACAACAAAAAAAATATGTTTGCTGGTGCTAAGATGGCCTCTGGGACCTGTCCTCTCCCTCGTCAACTTCTCTGAGACAGTCATGCCAAAGTTCATGCTCAGTCATTTTTATACTTGGATTATTGAGCATGAACTTTGGTGTTTTGAACTTTGGATTGAGGAAGTCCTTTGGATGAAAGGTGAAATGTCTCCGCCAAAAAATAAATAAACAAATAAATAAATAATTCATCCAGATGACTTGACTATTATTATTCACCATTCTTCAAGTTGGTCATACTAAATCTTCTCTTTGCTCCCCAGGGTTACAGTTCCTCTCTGTACATATTGTTAACATTATCACTGTAAATACACTGTTAAACGTTTACTTGGTCTCAAAATCTGTTCTCTTCAGTCCATCATCTCTGGATATTCTGTTAAACATTACAAGAATTATAAACTAAAATCCACCAATGTTGAGAAGGGCCATTTTAGTCAAACCTTGTAAGTGACTTCAATCTCATGCAATGTCTTGAGATCGTGTGAGATGTGATGGTGCTCAAAGTATTGAAAATGACTTTCAGCTTATACCACAACAAATTTAACTCAGTATTTAGGAAATTGACTGTTAGATTCATTTTCGTGCTGGCTAGAGTTGATCAGCTGTGGAAACCATCTTGGATTTTTGGTGTACAGCAAATGATTATTTTCTGAGTTTTACAAAAATCTGTTCTGTGTTTTATGATATATTTTGATAACAGACAAGGCTGTTGCCAACAGTTGAGCTAAAATGTAATGCAGTGTATGATGGCCAAAGTGTGTGTTAGAGATGATGCTCTATTGCACCAAACTTTAGCTCACTATCTGTAGAACTGGTTGAGTTATAGCTAGTTTTGTGCTTTCTTTGGTCAATTGGCATTGGTGGCTATCTTGAAGATGGCTGAAATCAAACATTGATCAGTTGTAGGTGTTAACCCAATTAATATTTTCTGAAAATTCCAATACTTTTTATTTTTTTATTTTTTTTAGTTATTCATCATATTTTGGTACAGATTAACAAAGACAAGCTATCACACACACAGGTAAAAACATTATTGCTTTTTGCATTGGTCAAGTAGGAAAGAGTGAAAGACCCTTCTTCCTTAGTTTTAAGTATTCTTTGCTCTCGAGGCAGGTTTTGTAAAAAGCAGCTTTTATGGGAGTGTCTAAAATGGACAAAAAAGTGTTAGTGAACCACACTGATTACAGAAAATAGCTCATGTAAATGTACTTAGAACTCATTGACAAAGCAGATAAGCAGAGCAAAATTTGAAACGCAATGATAATGCATATCAGCATAAACTAATGACAGCAGCATGAGCTAATGATAAAAGACAATATTTCAGAGAAGAGAATAACCCAACATTAGTTAAATAATGCATTTACCCTTTTTAATTTGTTCTCAAATGAAAGAGTGAAAAAACAAAAACTAATCACTGAAAAAACGTTATTCAACACACTAATTAGGTTCATTTGTTGGAAATAAAATAAATCCAACCCAGACACAAAATGCACAGAACCATATATGAAGTGTTTGAGTTGCAATCATTCACCAAGATGCTGTCAGACTGCAGTAAATGGGCTCAGTGTACATGAGAACGAGGGAGTGATAGGCTGCAGCCAGTAAAAGAGAGAATATAGGGGACTGAATCAAATGATATGAGTAGGCACAATTAAGCTCCAATGCAAATAGAATACTTCACAAAAGAACCTGTTTCAATTACACAGCACTTAGATTAGGATTTGTGTTGTTCGTCAGCATGCTACTGTATAGTGAGCCATGTAAGGACAGAAAATGAGGGAGGCAGCCAAGGAACTCTCAGGCACGGGCCAGCTGTGTGTCCACTTAATTTGGACGTTTCGGGATCTCCTTGAGGACCAGCAAAGACTCGAGGCAGACATAAATCAGCAAAATTCTGCCTGTCCCCCCAAAAAATGTTTATCTGAATTTGGCTCCCTGGCTGGCCTTAACAGGCCACCTTATTTCAGTACACCTGGAGGCCCTGTAAATCTCAACGCTCTGCCCCCTCCCCTCTCCCACCAAAGAAGTCTGCAGACCTATCAGAGGGACCTGGCTTAATAAGCATTGTGCCATAATTTCAGGAGTCTTGGATTCTCTCTGGCTCTGTCCTAGGTCAACCTTGGCACCCTTGAGAATGTTTACGGATCTTACCAAATTGAACTAGCCGATTATTCCATTCACATCAGAATTTCTACAGTGCCTCTGGAGTGTCCTTGGACATGCTCACCACCCTTGTGATCTCCCCTCCCCTGCAGAATGTCTGCGCCACTATGTGCTATGTGTGAGAATTTATTATTTTTTTTATTTTATTATTATTATTTTTTTCAATTTCAGGCTATCTTTCCTCAGCCAAGAAACAAGAATCTGTTAGGATTTTTTTTTTTTTGCCTCCAAATCCTATACATGTTGTTTTTTTTTCATTAGTTTTTTGGTCTGTCCAAACAGGTCTCACTTGTAAATGAGTCTGCAAGGCTAAATGTAATTCATTTGTATAAATAAAGGTTGAATTAATGAATGACAAGTGCCACCCAAGCCTTCAAGGTATGCAGGGACAGAGCGGGACTCGTTTTCAGCCCTGGAGTTTCATACCTCAGACTGGCCCACTTTTAGATAACATATTATTATTAAAATCAAGTAATTATAACTTTGCATTAGGGGGAATTCTAGAGTATGACCTTTAGGGGTGCTTAACCCCCAGTGCTGACAATGGCTCTTGGCTTGAACAATACAGTGGCCATTGGCATCAAAAGTTTTTGTAATGTCAGAGAACACACTGGCAGGGGTCCTACCCCAGAAATGTTTGAATAAAGTATATGCCATTTCCTGCATTCTGGTGTACAGTATTTTAACGGTTCTTTAACATCTACTTCTATAAGTAAACACATGATTCATTAACTATTTTAGAGTTAATGGTACAACAAGAAGTAGCCTGACCAACAGCTCCCCTTGTGTGAACAGAACATGCTCCCCTTCTCTCACACATCCTAGCCACAGTCTAAGAAACATTGTGTAGCCTAATTTTTAGGAAAAAGAAATCACTAGCTAATATGAAACAATAATACTAATCACTCCTTCTTACCAATGGCCTAGCATAAAGCAATATGATCATAATCTATCATGTTTATTAGTAGCTTAAAATACCTAATTAAAACTCCAGTAGTGGGTTAGGTCTACTGTAACCTTACCCATTTGTAGGGTTGAGAGACAAACATGCAGCATTTACACAGTATGAAGAACATTTGGGAATTGTTTCAATAAGAACATTATCACATATTTTCCATGAATGGTAAGATCGCTCCTCCCATGAGAAAATTTAATACAGGGTGAGCTAACCTCGGACAAACTAACAACCAAGAAAGCAGTAATGGTAGAGGTAGTGAAGCTCACGGTGTTACCTGAGACATTTAGTGAAGCATTTCTGCCTTATCAGCAAACATTGAGGCAAAGAAGACAGGCAAAAAAATAAATAAATAAATTCTAAGCTACTAATAAAATAGTTACTGCAGTGGATGTTTTCACGCCGCAAATTGACACAGGGCAAGAAATCACAGTGAAATTCAGTATGTAAGTGTGAATTTTACATTACACAACATATTAAACACTTTGTACAAAACCAATTTAGTTTTAACAAAGACTAAACTTATGCAACCAAACGTTACAACAGCTATCTACATATAAAACACACACATAAAAAAGCACAATTAGCTTCAAGCATTAACCTTTATTTTAGCCATTGAGCATGCAAAGTAATTATGACAGAAAATGGAAGTTCTATTTCGTGTAAGCTTTGCCCTTTAAAAGCTGTCGCTATTGGCTTTACCTGCGTTTCGCTCCAAAAACACTGAAAACTTCTAGTCCACGCCCACCTGTTGTGGGCCCCACCGGTCCGTTATAAAAGCCGCCTCTCATGATTTACTTGCAGTTACCTTGTACTGATGAACATGTGGTAGCTACTTCCTGTTTATAATTTGTTTTAGTCTGCTGCTCATGGGGACAGCCACCTGCTTTTTACATTTTTCCAAACTCTGTTTACTTTGTAGTTTTTTTTGAATGGAATAAACTGTATTCCACCCTCTAAACGCTCAGGGTAACACGTCTGAATTGAATTTTCCCCACTGACAATGTCTAAACATTTTTTTTTTTTCTGATAATTTTTCATGAAATCCCTCTGACCATGAGCTGCATATCTGCAAGTAAGGGGCGTTACCTTCGGGACAAATTGAGGTTGCTGACTGGTCAGTTGCTGACACGCCTACTGGATTGTTTCACATGTGGCCTCAAGGGTCTGACTTGTGCAAAAATAAAAAAAAAATAAAAGAAAGAGAGAGCTGCTGCCATTCCTGGGTGGAGGCGGGGCGGCTCAGGTGCAGCAGTAGTGTTGCTCTGTGATTTAATTTTGTTAATAAAAAGTAATAAATAAATAAATAAATAAAAACAGGGAGCACCGGCCCTGCACCCTACACATCGGAACGGCCCACCAGAAAATGTCCCGGTCCTCCTGATTAGTCACTCCGGGCCTGAAGGTATGCATCACATCAGTCTCTATTAGCATGCCTCCATTGACTAACAAAAAATTACAAAATGTTACTAACATGATGTTGGATTAAATGACCACAATTTAGCAGACAATCTTAGTTTGGATACATTGAGTTTAATTCTGACCAGATAGACAAGTCGATGGAGAGACAAGTGAGGTCAAGACCAGCGTGGATTGTTACACTCTAAAACAACACAAATCTTAAAAATAGCAGTTCATGCTAACACTGTAAATCTTTACATTGTCATTTCAGTTTTGCATTACACTGTTAATTACACAATATTTTATGGCTATTTGCAAGCAGCAGTAGCTAACTGTGACACACTTCGGTCAGAACAATCCTATAATGTGAAATGGCAGCAAAAAAATGCTTATAAAATAGCATTTGTATTCATTCCCATGGGATTTTCAAATTCAGAGTTCTTTCTTGATGACAGCAATCCACTTTTGCCTCAGTGCTGCTCAGACTAGTTTTTAGCTCAGCACTTAGGTGTTTGTTTGTCTCTCCTTCTTGTTCCTCTCAAACCCCAGCTGGCCAAAGCAGATGGAAACTCATCCTGAGCCTGGTTCTGCTGGAAGTTTATTCCTGTTAAAAGAGAGTTTTTCCTTTCCACTGTTGCCTCTGTGTTTGCTCAGGATGGGAGACTGCAATATAGTGAAGATTCAATGCAATCTGCTGACTTCCTTATGCCCCTTTTCCACTGTAACATAAAACTTTTACTAATTGGCTTTAATAATGCATGTGAATGTTCTTGTACAGTGTCCTGAGACGACTTCTGTTATGACTTGGTGCTATATAAATAAAGTGAAGTGAATTGAATTAGGTCATAGTTGAACTTGAATTCTCCAAACTGATGCTGTTCAAAAAGCAGGTAAAATGTTACTTCCCCACCAAAATAACACCACTTCAAAACACCTGAAACATTGTTTTAAGCTAAATGTGTTTTTATTTTGTATTCACTATCCAATGGTAACAATTTTTTTTGAAAATTATTGTTTTCGTAATATTTTTGGCTGCAGCATTCCTGTGCTTTCTTTCTGATTTGATTCTTCTATGCTGCCATTTATCTGACGGGCGATTTTAATTGGGGTGAACGTTTTGTTTAAGAAAAAAAAAATCTAATAAATGAACCTATTTCAGTTTGTGGGTGTACGAATGGCTATGCACAGATTGAAGCAGAGAGGTGAGTTTTGGTCTTTGCGTCCCCGGTGTGAGTAAACAAAGAACATCCAAGAGCCTGCTTCAAGATGAGCTGGTCAAGCACAGCCTCAGCACCCCTGTGACCCATGAGCTCCCTGCAGCTTCAAACAGAGCTCTGCTGTTTGCTTCTTGATAAAACGCTCCTCTTTGTATTTGTTTCCCTGAGCCAACGCCATAACCTGCAATACCCCAACCATATCTGCTAGTTTGCCGCGAGTCTGGGAAAAATAACAAACGGTCTTCTCTGTTATTTCCACAAACGGGGGAACGAAAGGTCCTCGGCCGCCATCCCCTCGAGAGCCTGTATTGATTACAACAATGCTTCAACCCAAGACAAGACCACTCTGGGGTCACAGCTATTTCCATCAGAAAGTTTGCCAGTTTAATTTTACACAGCCCCCATGTACACTTCTGCTCTCTCGCTCTCTGGTGAGACAAGCGAGAGGAGAAATGTTCAGAAATCAGAGTGCCAGTTGCGTAACAGGAATGCTCACCTCTTGCTCTGTCCGTGGGTGTAGTGGAGCACCAACTATAGGCTCCTCAAACTATAAGCTCCCCACTCAAGAGCGCTGACCTGCTTAGACAGGTCAAAGCATCATGAGGAGAGGAGAGCACAGAATGAGACACAGAGAGATGGAGATTGAGAGAAGGGACAACAGGAAATGATGAGAGAGCGAGAAGTGATGTGTTTGTTTCTGCTGTTCTGAGTACCTGAGAGCCACTGTATAGCCCCCAGGCCCTTGTACGTCATTACAGCCACACTGACTCCTAGTTGGAGAAGTTTTAACAAGGAACCTCATCATGAGAAAAGCACCTTATGTATGTGTTTACTTGCCTGTTTGTTGTTGTTGTTTAGCAGATAAATGAATGGCTGTGTGAATTCCTGAGACGAGAAGACTTCACAAGGGCGGAAGAACTGAATCTAACTCTGAAAGTAAAGTTTACAAACGTCTCTGAGTTGTCAGACAGTTCTGTTTACCTTTGAAATTCAGATCCACCACTGCCATTTATCCAAGAAGGCATCCTCTACTTCTCAACAGTGAAAAAGAAGACAAACACAAAACTTCTTGTTGGCTAAAATGAGCAAAAATGATGGAGTTAAACACTTTGCAGAGAGACGCTTCATCTCGAATTGGTTTTTGTGGTGAAGATAATCAAAAGGAGGTCAATTTTCAAAATGATCAATGTTTCACTAAGACTGTGATTTCCCTTTTCGTCCTGACGTATAGCGTGAGCAATGCCATGTCAGCGGGTGGACCCTTTCCCGCTGTGTGATGTTTGATTAATACAGCCTCAGCAGAGAGTTCAGAGACTGGGGCTGCCTCTCACACACCCCGCTGTAAAATAATGAGCCTTCAGTGGGAAGGAATACTATACACGGGAAGGGAAAGACACTTCCTCGTTCTAAGTCTGAGCTAAATGTATTCAAATGAAATGAGAGGAGGCAATCCTAACTGATTACTTGTCCCTAAGAAAGGAAGAAGCCTATATATTTCTCCTTCCACATACATGTATTTAACTGTCACCTCTATGCACCAACACTCCAACGTGGCACTCGACCAATTGCATACATTTTCTATAAATATCCAGACCTTTACTTGTTCCTGCAGTGATTTCAGTCATGTTATGACACAGACAAGCCTTATTGGTCTTGTGGGAACGCAGACGCCACAGGGGTAACAGCCAATAGCAATAGACTTTACTCATCAAGCTAGTGCAGCCTTCATACATTACAGCGCAGGCGATGTGATTTACCTAAGCTTGTCAGAGGAGAAAAATTATCAGGCAAATGTGGGGTAGTAAATTGTGATCCGTGCTGCATATGTTTGACTCACAACCCTTGGCATTTTAAAGGTTGGGTGCCGTGAAAGCGTTGCAGCAAAATGTGTCAAAAAAGAAGAAGAAGAAGATGAAAGTGAAATATAAGTTGAAAAACTTGAGGGGAAAAAAAAAAACAATACTGGTCACAGTATTGCACACTGGTGCAGTGCTGCATGTTTTGAGGCCCTTATGATAGATGGTGTAGCAAGTAAAAGACAGTAAATGTATATGCCCTTGTCGTGTACAGTAGATACTCCTAATTAAATGTATTTAATTTGCTTATGTCCAGAGTGTTTATGTAACGCTTATGATCTTAGAGAGCAAACATTAACAGTGTTTTAATGTTTGTGTGAATGCCATTTTTGTCCTGAACATTATATTTCTTAGATATACCGTATGCAGTGGTGGTATGTAACTAAGTGTACTTAAGTACATTTTTCATGTATCTGTACTTCACTTAAGTAGAGCTGAACATGGGTGCTTTCTACTTCTACTCCACAACAGTTTATATCATTTGTACTTTCTACTACACTACATTTCTATAATGTGTTGCGTTACAAGTTACATTCATGTTGCAATTTTTTAATTTGTTCATTAATTTGAAAATAACCAGTGGTGAGAGGGGAATTGGTCCATTGAATCACTGTAAAGTGGGCAGATATCCACCTTCAAGAAGAGCTGGACCAATGACGTATATTATACATCACTGAGCTGAGCTCACCTGCAGCACCTCTAACACACCAAAAATGGATTCCACTGCAGAAAGTCAGCCAGAAGATAAGCAACACTTATGCTCTTATTGAACAACCATTGAAAGACTATTCAGTACAGCAGGACAGATTAACGCTCAGACTGGACTAAAAAAACTTTGGAAACCAACTTCTTCTGAACTTGAACAATAAGTTATTGCTGCAACATTAAAATGAGTCAGTTCATGGATGTTAGGAGACAAAGGATGTCTCCAAATGACTCGACACTCGGGTCCAAGTTTTGAAAATGGTGTCAGGAAGTTAAAATATTGTTCACTATTGACCCATTGCAAGACTAGACAGTATTTTAACTAGAGTTGATGACAAACTGGAGCTGAACTGATCAGATGTTAATTTGTTAGCTGTGCCTAATGCTCTTTTTTAGGCAGACAACTTTTACTTAAATTTGTTTACTGCAGTTAAAATGACACATTGGTTTTGCTTTGTGTTAAATAAAAACTTTCAAAGGTATAATCATTCTTCTTTCTTATTTTGCTTAATGACATTTAACTCTGCAGGTCATCATTAAAATTCTGATCCACAGAATCACAAGTCCAAGTGTGAATTGTGTCACAGAGTAGTATTTTCTGCAGCATTGTTCATTAAAACAACACTATTAATGTATTACAGAAAATATAAATACAGTACGCACACTCAATGTTATTATAGACCATTGCATCAGGTAATACATTCAGCAAGTACTTTTACTTTTAATAATTTATGTATTTTTTTAAAACAAGTACAGTACTTTATTTACTTTTACTTCAGTAAAAATGTTAATGAGGTACTTCTACTTTTACTAGAGTATATTTTTGTCTGTTTGTACTTTTATTTAAGTACTGTACAGTGTTTGAGTACTTTCTCCACCACACTGTATATGTGTGTGTGTGTGTGGGGGCGGGGATCAAAACGTGTTTGGAAATACGCAGCTACTACCACATCAGAGCTTAGCTCAATATTTTTAAACCCTCTGAGTTATAACCATTTATTTGTTGGATAATTTTATTAGCTGTGGTGGCCAAATTGAACTGAATCAACCCAACAACTGAATCAGTTGTAGATGTACATCCAATCATTACTTTTTGAAAGTTTCAATAAAATGTGTTCAGTGGTTCGTGAAATAATTTGCAGTCAAACAGGGTTGACTCCAAAGGTTCATGCTAAAGTTTTAAGTTAACCTTTTGTATAATGAGTAGCACATGCAACAACTGTCTGCATAACTGTAAGCAACAACCACACCAACATTTAGCACAAAATCTGTAAACCTGACTGAATTATAGCTGGTTCATGTGTTTTCCAAGGTCATTTGGCTGTGTTGGCCATCGTGAAATGAACTGGATCTAAAAGTTAGAGTACAGAAATACATCCTATACCATAATTACTTTGAAAGATTAATTAATTTTTTTTATTTTATTTTTAACCAGTTTCTGAGATGTTTTGCTAACAGACATGCACACAAGCACACACACAGCCAAAAACATTGTTTGCTTTCACCTTTTTGGTGGAAGGTGGTAACTAATTAACAATTCAAATCATCTTTGTTTTTATATTTGTCAAGCGAGCTTGCATTTGGTACTTTTTGTCCAAACATAAAAGTCAAATGGAAACAATTTTTTACTTTGTGCAGATTATTATAACTATAGCAACACCAGGGCTAGTTTTAATGCATGCACCTGAATTTACTGGTAAACCAAGCAATTTACGGTAATAACACATGCATACATTTACATAGAATGCACTATGCAGTTTTTATTCTCTCATACCAACCTGATTTTTTTATCAGTAATAATCAACAATATATTGTAAAAGCATATAATGTGCTACGATGCTGATAATATTGTTTCTAATGTCAGAGTTTTTGTGTGCACAGATTTAGCATTCCAGCTTTAAACTCCTATTAGCACAATGTGCTGAAGGAAAATTTTATTTTGACATTTATTTGTAGCAGATCATACAGTAGATGAATGAATGTATGTACAGTAAGCTGTGATTTAATTTAGTACAGAACAAACCAAGCAATAAACAGACTAATTTTGGCTCCAATCCAGGCACCTGTGTGAAAGGGTCCTTCTAATATGCAGATATGTTGCAACCTTTTAACTACTTCAAAAGAAATTAACGTAATAACTCATATTTCATTCAAGCTATCCTTGAACTTAGGACCATCAGCCAACTGGACAAATTGCTCTCATTAGGAACTACAGAGCAACTTACGTTCTACAAGTCTGTGTGCACTGGCTACGAGAATAACATAAGCAAAAGACCTTCTATTTAAAAAAAAAAATATGTAGTGAAAGTCCATGTTGTAAACAATAAATATATGCTTAGAGAACATTGCAATGAATAATAAAAATAATAACTCTGTGGATGTCAGTGGGAATGTGTTTGCAATAAAGCAGCAATTGTTTTGCATTAAAAAAAAAATAACGAAACATCAAATGGATCCAGAATTGAGGTTTTCAAATATGAGTCTTTGCTGGAAGAATCAAATAAAAATGAGTGAAAATACTTTGGGAATGAAAACAGTTCCAGAGTTTTACTTTCCTGTTTAGTATTTGTTTTTTTTTCTTTTGGGTTGTAGTTTGCTTTTGTTGATCTGGTTTTGTTTTTCTTGCTCCTTTAACTCTTGGGATTTGTTATGTGGGAGTATGATTTAGTAGTAGTTATACTTTAAAACATACAAAAAGTATGGACAGACTGATTTTATTTTTATTTTTTATTTTTATTTTTTTACAGCATCCGAGCACATTAGCATAATCTCCGTTGGCATCAGGTTTGGAACAATGTGATGAAAATAGAGTATTCCATACTTCAAACTTTTTAATTTTCAATAAATTGAAGTGTAAAAAATGGGGGATTCCAAAACTTAATTTTTCTGCCAGAGTTAATAATACTGTTTAAGATTTGAAAACATCCAAACAAATTCATGTTGCAAACAGTAATCAGGTCCAAACAAGCCCAGGAGTCACATTTTTTTACTCATCTCTAACAATATTTTTGAACCTTGTTTTTATACGAGACCAGTAATATATTCATTGTTGCATTCCCCTCACCTTGTGTCTTTGAGCTGTGTGTTCTCCTCTAACTGGCAGAAGTTATTTTTTCCCTTCACACTGCCCCACTCGTCCACCCACACACACGCTTCTATCTCTGTCTCTCTGCTGCGAGGGAAGAGGCTGGCGAGGGGGCAAGCAGGCCGACAGCGGTGCATCAGGCTGACAAACAGAAATGATGTGCAGAGCTAAGAGCTGGCAATCTGGCAGGTTGAGTATTCACTCTCCTTTGCCCCCCACTAGCCCCCTGCCGCTATGCACCGTACCCGAGCACCACCATCCCAGCGGCTGGTGGCCCATTGCTTTGCATCCCCATAAAAATAGCCCATCCCATTATTCATCCGTCTCCCTGGGGGCCGCAAGGTCTCCAGCATCATTACCAGGACTAAGGATCTGACTCTGCCGCCACCACTTGGCAACCCCCTCCCTCGCTTTTGTCCCCCTCACTCCTCTTCTCTAATTATAGGTCAAGCACTCTTTTTGTAAATTATAACACCTTTGTTCTTAACAAAAAAAAACAGAACAAAACAAAAATGAAAGATGCCACACAAGGATGTGTAGCCAGTAAGATAAGTTAAAGTATATGGCGGGGTATAAAAAAAGTGGGGTAAATTTTTTCAATTATAAAGCCAAGCTAATTTGATATGACCAGCGACTGTCATGCATGGCAACGGAGCTCCATTATGCAGTCATTTGAGCTCTTTCAAATTAGTTATGTTAATGTCCTGTGTGTGAATGTAACACTTGGATGGGACAAGATTTCAGCAATTAATTTCTACAGTCAGCGGAGAGACAAGCAAATTTATTTTCCCCCTCTCAGGGAATTGGTGGTGGAGGGAGCGAGGAGGGGAGAGAGCATTCTGGAGCAGGGAACAAGCTAAACACAAGACCTAAATAAAGCCTGAACAATGGGAGCCAATGCCTCCTCATTCATTCAATTGACAATGTTTTGCAGCTTAAACCTGTTTTATTAATTATGTTTGACATTTCCTTAATTAGTTTCATTTACACCAAATCAATCCCTGCTGCTGAACAGCGTCATTTATCATTTTAAAAAATTTGCATAGCCAGTGCTGACTTTTTCTACTTAATTATACATTAAAAGTGTCAGCCGCGCTTGCTGCCTGGCATTATCTGAGGCAGAAAGGTTTGTGGCTGGACGGGGGTGGCATTAATCATCAGGGCGGAAGCGGGCAAGGGGTGCTCCCGGTCGCCAGCGGGAGAGCCGGGCTGGGCTTCTCATTTTCTAAGCTTGATGCTTCCGGGGCAACTGTGACCTCAATGACCAGCGGGGAGAGGCAGACAAATCAACGACCTCCAGCCCCCCCCCCCCACCCCCCCCCCAAA
>JARVGV010001587.1:21855314-21866408 GCA_031762435.1 Hypsolebias longignatus | reverse complement strand
CCCCCCCCCCCCCCCCCCCCCCCCCCCCCCCCCCCCCCCCCCCCCCCCCCCCCCCCCCCACAAGAGAGAGCAAAACAATAATGTTGAAAGCAAACAGGTGAAACTTATGCTTGAATATACTTTTTTAATTTATTTCTGTGGCACAGATAAAAAAAACAAAACTGATTCTGTTATGTTGTGCCTTGAAATGCTCTGATTTATAAAATGGCTGAAGATTCAGGTTGCTATATTATTTTATATTATTAGTGTTTAGCTTGTATCTTAGTGTATATCTTAGATTCTTATATACTGCTTCTTTTACACGTTATATTTTTGCTATTTTGGGGTGTAACTTGGACCCTGATTACATAATCTTGTTCCACCCCATGTACCACATTTGATGCGAATGACATTGAACTTGAACTTGTAGATTGTTGTAACTAAATGAAAATGGTGTCTTGAAATTTGTAATGCCGTGTGAGGAGTTTCAAATGCTTAGATTCACTCCGGCACGGGTTTCTTTTGAACACCTTCATCGACTTCAAACAACCACATGATGTAAAAGTTTATGTTTAGAAAGAGAAGGAGAACTTTATTTAGTATTTTCCACAAATATACTGTAATTTTGATATTTGACAGAAGAACTGAAGTCAATCCTCCAGAAAATAGTGGATAAACTTTATGCAAGCATACTTTTTTATGTTGCAGTTCATTTAAAAAGAGTCACTCATATTTATGAATAAGGTAACAGTTTAATGTTGGATTGTTTCGCATAAAATGGGAGAACAAAAAAAGATCTGCTCCCAAAGTATTTTAAAATTATCCGCCAAAATATTCCCATAAAGGTGTTAAAATATGCATTAATTTAAATCTTGTCCAATTCCAATGTTTAATTTAACTAATGAAAAAAAAAAAGTTTACAAAATAAAATTTTAACATTTTGTTCTGATACTGGATTTATCATGTAAACAAAAGAAAATAGTCCAAAGGTATTTCATTTGCTTTTTAAAAAAGAGGTTTCTTAACAAATATTTATGAACAAATAATATAAATAAAAATGTGTTAATGTCTATTTCATGTTCACTGAAAATCTATTAACTTAAATGAAGAAATTGAAATGACAAAACAAAGTAAAAATTAAATAAAAAGATTTTAAATGTTTGTTTATTCTTGATTTTATAAAATTCTCATGAAATAAATCAGCAGAGACTTTATGAGATTTTACATCCACTGAAACAAATGGCATTCCAATAAATACAAAAATTAGGGGGCAAAAATACAATTATTTGAAGCTTTTTTATTATTATTGTTATTATAATACACTGAAGAACTGGGAGCAGTGTATAAAATAAAGGATGGTTTTGAGGATGAACAAATGAAAAGTCACGACACGCGTATTATCCCTCATACATTTTATTTCCCAAAATTAGATGAACGATTTGTGTTACGTTTGACTTTTAAATGAAGCCGACTTGAAAGTTTCATTCTGGTTGGTTAATTGTTCACTTTGATTTGTCTGCAGCTGATGAGAACAAGAACTCTAATGACTAGATAACAGATGATTGTTTTCATTAGCCTCTCTTTGTGTCTGCCTTGACCCCTGCGTCTCCACCAGTCGGTTCTCCTGAAAGGAAAATAATTTAGTTGATGTGCTGCCAAAATATATTCACCTACTATCTCCAATGGCTTTTGAATAATTTTTAAAGGCTTGTCAAAATTGATTAAAACATTTGTAAGGTAAGTTTTTAATTCTTCTTACTTTTGGAGCAAGTGCTGCTGCGTTAAAAGCCCATCATTTATCAGAACACAATTGCCTCTTCAGTGAGCTCGCCATCATTCATACACACCTTTAAGTGGAACAACGGCGCCCCCTCGTGTTAATTTGCACCGTTTTATTCTTAATTTGTCCACTAATTGCTGAATTATGTTGTCGATACGACTTGCCCAGAAATACTCTTTTTAAAGATGTCTTATTTCAATATTTCTATTTTTATTTTTACTTTTCCTTCTATTTTTATAGTTTCTTTTTAAAAGTTTTACATACTTGACTGACACTAATAAGGTGGAATGTATTGTATTTTAACATTTTTAAAAACAAATAGAAATAATACAATGAATATTAAAACAGTTTTTTTGCTCTAATTAGATCTTCCCTCTTATTTAAAACAAGAAATGTTACATAAAATCCATAAACTTTCACATGAGTTTAAAACCATAAAATGAAGTTTTAGTTTTATTGACTATTTATGCTGTAAATTCTAACTCGTCTATACATTTTAAATAAAATGATTAGACTTTTTCAGTTGTGTATTAACTGTCACTGTATGAATATGTATTTTTTATCTGTTTTTTTTTTCTGTCTACACAAATTATGTCAAAACTCTCTTGATAATATGAATGTGCAATGTATGTTTCATCTTTCTTTCTAAATGAACACCAAGACTGTATTCAGTATACACTCTTTATGTAATCTATAAAGCCACATGTTAAACCCATACACTTGAAGAAGAAAAACAACGGTGGTTTCAGAAAGCAGCAGGGTTTTGATGGCATAATTGTGACCATTTCTCACTCAGACACTGTCGTTTCTTTCTCTTCACCGCTGCCTGAGTGGGACTGCATCTTGAACTTCTACCCTCAACCCTTCTCTCATCTTAGGGGCTTTGGAAATTAAGTTCTTCCCATCGTGCAAACCCTCACTCCCCTCTATCCCCTTGATCACAAAGAAGGCATGAAGCCGTCAAGCTAAAGATATGAAGGCACAACAACCCCCTGAACCCCCCACCAAAAAGCATGCCATGCTTCTTATGCAAATGCCAAAGTGAAGCACTTACAAGAGGACTTTAAAAAAAAAATAATAAAAGTATGGAGACCCCGTCAGTGCAGCTGGGCTTTATAACACTTAGTGGCTAATTTCTATGGGTCAGCTGTGGAGGAATGGACCTGCCAATCATTTTCACATGTAGCAAAAAAAAAAAAAAAAAAGTCTGTCGACAAACGGGGCTACATTGCCGTTGCTATGGAGACTAATCCAAGTCCACAGCTCCCTCCCGCGCACACTCACTGTCCACATTCTGTGTGCTGACACTGACAGGCCGTTTCTCAAACTACCTGATCGCACGTTTGTCTGGAGGATGGTGGCACCACTGGCTCCTCACAGGAAGTTCACATGGACGAGGTTAACGTGTTTTCTGCACAAACGTTCAAAAATCTTAAATACTCCTTTGTTTTTGCATTTTCTCTACAATCAGTCATATATACAGTATACATATATATATATACTGTATATACATAATATATGTGTGTGTGTGTGTGCGCGTGTGTGTGTGTGTGTGTGTGTGTGTGTGTGTGTGTGTGTGTGTGTGCCCAATTAATTTTCTCATCAAGCTTTTATGACTGTTTTACAACTACAAAATTGTTCTGCCTGGCAGAAGTGGTCAAACCCAAGCAGTTATGAATACAAACATTTATATTAATAATTATTAAAACATATTTCATGGATAGAAATGACAATGTGTTTTTTTATGCAATAATGTGTGTTTGTTTTTAAAACAGTCATCCTGCAGGGGCCTAGACTGTTAATCTAAACAAATTAGCATGATGGTAAACTGGAGTGTGTAAAAGTCCACGAGGATTTAACCAGGTTGTCTGTTTAAAATGCTGTGCATAGGTCCTATACCTTCTCTCAGCAAATCAAATATTCATGTGCTACCTTGTTGTCTCTGGTCCTGAGGGTAGAGATGGAATTACATATGCCTCACACGCATCTTCATGAATCATATATTTCTGTATACCTATGCGAGCTTATAGTGGCCGTTACGGAGTCTCTACACAAACACACACACAACAATAGCAAAACAAAGACATGTATCCATGAGTATGTACATTTGTATATGAGAAAACAACCATCCTCCTTTACGTTTTGTTTAGAGGCTTTAAAAAAAAAGTTAGGACTTCCAGTTACAAAGGCCGGACATGTGTGAGTGTATACATGGCGAAAGAGAAAGGAGTTTTTTGAGGATGGAGTGATTGAGAAGAGAGCAGTGTTTTTCACAGGTTCAAGGCGGCGGCCTTTCTCTGTGCCCAGGACAGGCAAAACTCCACAACCCCCACTCTCCCTTCAATTAAGCAGGAAAATTGATGTGTATCATCAGTTATGTCAGGAATATCATAAATCATCACTGGGCGCAGTAATTAATTATTTTCAAGTCGTGTGAAGAACATGACAGAGCGGGGATAAATAAAGAGGAGAGGGGAAAGCTGAGGAGTTGGGAAGAGAAAGAGAGGATGGAGAAGGGAAGTGGGGCGAGGGATGGGAGGCCATTCGTCAGTCAGTAACTGAAGCGGGGGGTAGGGGGGTGTACTCTCACACGCTCTATTTACCGGACCATTGGGATGTGACGGGGAACGTGACAGCCCCCCAGCCCCCCACCCCCACCGGGTCTCACTTACGAGCCTTCTCATAGAGGAACGACAATTAGGCCTGAACGAGACGGGCACTTCCTGGAACAGATGCTGGCGTTCCCCGTGAAAAGCGACCCCTGTCCTGCCTCTGAGGTTAAGGTGTGCGTAGCATTGCCTCTAAACGAACTAACAGGCTCGTGATGGACCATTTATAATCAAAGGGCAGCCTCACAGAGAGCACGCCTGCAGGGCCACTGAAGCTTGTCTGAGGAGCTGAATGCGTTTTATTGTTCAAGTCCTGCCCACCATTATGAGGAATGTTCCTGTGGCTTGTCTGCCATGGATCTGAGGCTCTCCGCTTGCAAGCTCACATATAGATAGTCTTTCTATACAGGTGGCAGGAGAGGTAGACAGATCATTGTCAAATTTATTAGTTCAATTACCGTATTTTCCAGCGCATAGGTCACAGTTGTTTTTTGTTTTGTTTTTTGCATAAGTTTGTCAGCCCTTAAATTTTGAAGAACCGCAACAGCGAGTCCTCCCGTGTGCTCTCGCTTCACTCAGCTGGTGCAGGAGGAGGAGCGCGGGAGAGCTAGCAGCTCTGGCCACGATGGATGGATGGATGGATGGATGGATGGATGGATGGCACCTCCCAGGTGACATTAAGCTGTTTTGACTATTAAAGTGCATTTATTAAGGAAAAGTCAAATTGAGACACACATTTGCTATAATGTGGAACAAACAAATAAGTGTCTTTAAGTGTTAAGCTTGTTAAATTTCTAAGAACTGCAACAGCAAATCCTCCTGAGTGCACTCGCTTCACTCAGCTGGTGCAGGAGGAGGAACGCTGGAGAGCTAGCAACTCCAACTGCGATGGATGGATGGATGATGTCACCACGCCCCCAGGCAAAATGAAGCTGTTTTGACCATTAAATAAACCCATAATAAATGCAACTTATACACCGAAGCAACTAATGTGTTTTTTTTTCCTCTTCATGATGCTTTTGTGACTGATGTGACTTGGGCAGCACGATGGCTCCATGATCAGCACTGTTGCCTCACCGCAAGAAGGTCCTGGATTCAATCACCGGTTGGACCTGGGGTCTTTGTGTGTGGAGTTTACTTGTTCTTCCCGTGCTTGCGTGGGTTTTCTCCGGGTACTCTGATTTCCTCCCACAGACCAAAAACATACATGTTAGGCCGCCTTCAGGTCCAGGCCTCCCTTGCAAAAGAGATCTGTGATTTCAATGGGATTTGCCTGGTTAAATATACTGTAGGTCAATAATAATACTCCAGAGCGACTTATACGCTGTAAAATACAGTATGGTAGTTAGTTTGTTAAATTCTTAACTCAACATTATAAAAACTACCTTTTGTAGATAAGCAAATGCAAAGCTCTTCAAAGAGTTTTACATCAAACTAAATATCCATATACAGGTAGTCCCCGGTTTACGGCCGAGATCCGTTCTAACGGCTCGGCCGTAAACCGATTCAGCCTTAAACCGAAACTGCACACACGTGGCGGCCGTATACACGGATTTTAGCCTTAAACCGAAATTGAAACTAAACGGCGATCGGTAAGGTCTTTTTAAACACATTTTTGTCAATGTAAAACAACTTAGAACGGCCGTTTTAATGTTTTTTTAATGTGTTTTAATGTGTTTCTAAGCAGTTAGCTAACAAAATACCCTAAAAAAAAAAAATGAAAAAAAAAAAAAAAAAAACATAAAATGCTGCATAAAAAAAGTCTGTGTGGTGTGATGACATCACTGGGGGGCGGCGACCGTAAACGTGAAACGCCGTAAACCAATAACGCCGTAAACCGATAACGCCGTAAACCAGGGACTACCTGTATATTAATTTTTGTTTCTGAAAAATGTTTGGATCAGTAATTTGTTGACGGTCCCTAAGCGAACTATTGCGTCTCAGAGGAGGGGCAGACTGAACGCAGCTGACTGAAATCAGACTTCCTGCTTCGAATCAAATGAGAGGAACTCGCCGCTGAAGCCACTGATCAAATGATCCAGCAAAGCACAAACAGTTAGGAAACAATTAGAAATGAGGGGGAAAAACTATTTATTATCTGATTAAGTCACGTTTTAGACTGCTTATTGCTAGCAAATCTATTATGACCCAACGTGGTTTGGTTCTGAATAACGGCTTTACAGCAGACAGCCGCTCCCCTCTCTTCCAGGTGCTGCATACCAGACAAATAAACTGGACAATATTCTGACAATTTCCACAGTTGTGGTCTTGACTGGTCTTGAAATAAAATCCAGAGTCCTCGATGTCCCGAGACGAGACCATCAAAAAATGGTCTTACCGGTCTCAAGTACTACAACACTGCTGTTTCCAAGCCAGGAAATGTTGTGAGACATGATTGTTTTTGGCTTCCTCCTCCGTCATGTTCTCTTTTTCTCATCTGCCTGCATGTTATATGCAACAGGAATCTCTTGTAAACGTCTTAGAGGCTCAATGGGAGCTAACCTGAATAAATAAAGGTCTAATAATAATAATAATAATAATAATAATTTGCATAATGTGCAGGTTGGCTGCAGCAGAGTCTAAATTAAAAACTAATTTCAAATTCAAATCCTACATGAGTAAAACATGCAAACTCGTACTTCAGTGTTATTGCGTTGTTTCTTTGTAAATGTGTTGGATGGGTTTAATGAAAGGATTCCAAATGCGATCACAAAAGCATTTAGTCGTTTTGTGCATCTTTTATTTACTGCAGACAGACAGATGTCACAGACCCGCCCTTCAAAGAAAAGTCCAACCATTTATATTCTTTATTTTTTTCTTTTCACCAAGTGGAAGTAAGAGGTCAGAATGTTATTTTGTTCTGTGTTTAGTCTTTGTAAAGCCCGGAGCTGCTCGGCTGAACCTGTTTTGTTGTTGTTGTTTTTTTTGCCAGCGTTTGGGCGTTACGCCAGCCGAGTCAAGTTCGAGAGCTCCAACCCCATTGAGAACTCGGCTCTGCTCATCCCCAGCACGCAGGAGTCCGACGAAGGCAGCTACATCTGCCACATCTCCACCTTCCCCACCGGGAACTTCGAGAGACGCTTGGAGCTCACAGTCTGGAGTAAGTTTCATCTCATCCTCATCCTGTCAGAGCTGTGGAAATAAATAGTTTGACACATGTGGCCATAAAATGTCTTCAGCAGAGGAAAAGGTTCAAAATAAAGTTTTCAGTTTGGATTGATTTCCTGTAATAAATGTAAGACGTTCAAGCTTTAAGTGGTTGCAAAATACACAAATCCAGTTGTTTCTTTGACTCAAGAATTCATCTGCCCAAACCTTGTGTAGATATTTTATACTTCCAGAAAATAATTAAAAAAAAAAAATTGAGCTAAAGAGAAAAAAATCCCTCTGGAAAAACAAATGTTCATCAAAAATATTTGCACAATAAAACCATTAAACTCTTGAGTTTGTTTCATCCAACAAATACACCACAACAGGAGGAAGTCTGAGAGAAGACGAGCGGTTATTTACTATAAATCATAACTCTAATGTTCCTTGGAGGAATGCACGTTGCCCGCCATCTTTACCGTCAGACTGAGATCGTCTGATGATGAGGGACGACGGTAGTTACAGCTGTAAATTAATTTATGCTTCATTTTTTGTGACGCTGTGAGATCTCACAAGATACGTAGGGCATGACTCTCAGCTACTACCACACCTAATTTAAGCCAAGTATCTTTAAATTTGTCTGAGTTATAGTCATTTGTGTGTTGGCTAAGGTGGCAGCCATCTTGAATTGAGCTGACCCTAATTATGAATGAGTTGTAGGTCCACATTCATTCATTATCTTCTGAGAGTTTCACTCCATTTTACCCTGTGGCTCGTGAAATATTTTGCTAACACAGACAGGACTAATTTAATGTGCATGTTGACTTATCAAATCTTTTTCCAGGCAAAATCATCCTTCCAGCTTTGCCTTTGGTGACAGACGATTAACATAAGAGAATAGTGGGTTAAAAATCCAAGAGGTGTTTTTTATATTTTCTTTAACGGCGGCTGCGTGAAAAATCTTAATTAACTTCCAGTCTCATCAAAACAGACGATGAGATTCCAGTTTGCTGGATGTGGGCCACAATGTGCGTACAATCACACCCACTTTAATTGTTTTTCTTCTTTTGTGAAAAGGAACACAGACGTCACCCTAACAGCTTTTGGACTAAAAAAACAGTAAAATAAAGTGATATAATCGTATAAAAGTACTTTAAGGTGTTGAAAATGTCTTCAGTTGCTCTTCTTTGGTAGGACTTTAAAGTTCTGTACCGTCTTTCCTGGTGCCGTGCGTTCATCGTCAGCCGATGAGCTTCTCTGATCCACCGTCTCTTCCTGCGTGGATCAAAGTGGACAAACAATCCCAGCCTGGACGATTAGTCGAGCTGTGGGAATGTCGATTTCTGGGTGGATCCTTTTTATTTTTTTTATTTTAATTTTTAAAAGAAGTAAATATTAGAACGATGTTATCGCTCCCAATTGACTTTCTCATTTCGCTGCCAGTCATCAACAACAAGCCTTGGGGCCCGAGCGTGCCTCGGCACGTCACGGATCAGGCGAAACGACAAAAACACACAGACGAGTAACCGACAACCTCCTGCTCCGAATTCCCTCAAACTTTGAGACATTCAGCCACAAAATGTAGATTTGAGTTTCAGATATTTCACAGACTGCCTGGAAACTGGCCCGACCTGTTCGTGCAGCTTTTTAATTTTTTATACCAAACTATTAACGTCTCAGAGTAAAAACCTTGTAGAGAACCAGCTTTTACTGTTCCTCCTGCTCCACTTCAGGATAAAACTGAAACGAGAAGGGAAATGAAATCAATTCAAACGCATCACAGGTTTATTGTTTGTTGTTTAAATTTGTTTTTGCCCAGCGCTGAATGGGTTAAATCAGCCAATTTTACAGATAATGAGCTAAAATGTGAACCCCCACCCCACCCGCAGCACTAGTTTATCACAAAAGATATGTTAAACTTTAACACAGTGAGAAGATCTTAATAAACGTGGTGATCGTACAGTGAGTTAAAACTTGGTGTGGTAGTGGCTGAGTGTCATCCCAAATGCATATTTTGAGCACCACACATTACACCATATTTGTGATTAAAAATTTTTTTTTTTGCACTAACTGTTGGCAAACCTGTCTGTCAGTCAGCAAAATATCTCATCAGCAAGAGAATAGATGTTAAAGAAACTCTCGGAAAGTAACCACTGGATGTTTGTCTACGATGGATTATCTTTTGGAGTCAGCCCAATTCAAGATGGGCGCCACGGCTAATCAAAACTGTCAGTTTTACAGAAATGTCAGTATAATTTGTTGTAGTAGCTGACTGCTCTGAGCTGAGCTCTCTTGAGATCTTACAGCATAATAGTGTGCATAGCATCATTACAAGGTCTGAACGGCCATAACTCCATCCCATCTCAGACGACTTCACTCTGAACTGCTAGCATGAAAGGCAGCGGGCGATATTCACAGAGATCCAGAGATTCTTTATTGTCATTTCACCACATGTGGTACATGTGGTGGAAAATTATGTACACAGGGTCTTGGTTACATCCAATAATAATATGTAAAAGAAAAACAGTAATAAGATATAAGATATGAACTAAGACAAACGTCAACTAAAAATATGATAAGCACTAATGTAAAAACAATGAACGCAATACGATGAACTCAATATCCATTTCTTAACAGCAGTGGTTCAAACCTTTTAACATCTATCTATCGGTATATATATTGGGCTATATATCGGTATATATATATCGGTATATATATATATATATCGGTATATATATACAAATCAGGCTGCTTCCACCCCCCCCCCCCATTCTAATCTAACTCAATATATTCAGCTTTATTTAAAATATTAATTTAAATTGAAAAAACATACTGTATACATTTCAAAACTGATTTGTGATGGAGCAGCAATTAAAATTGTCAGTGAGACCAATTACGGTAATAAAATGATCTGGACACCAGCAACAGATCCATTCTTTAAAACTTTACTATGAAACCCAAGCCCTTCTCCAAGCCATACATAATTAAACTTTCACTTTAAAGTTGTAGGATTTTTTTTTTTTTTTGCATGAGTCCACATCTTTAGTTTCATGGAGAACAAGAGGTTTCATCAGAAAATAGATTTTTATTTGATCAAATATGGATAATCTTGGTTGAATGTTCAAGGAGATTTCCAGAGTTAGTTTGTAAGAAGCAGGAGAAGCAAAAAGCCATCGGCAAGGAGCTCGGTTTTCAAAGCAGTTTCTGTTGAACACACAGACTGTTCACCGAGTCCAGATTCTAAATGAACGTCTTTTGTTGGTGCGATTTGAAGATTTTGTGTATTCAAATTCACTGTGTTTTTGTCTCTGTTTTGGCACAGTGTGTCTGTTTTCCCACATATAAATTGATGTTATGCATGAATCTAGAGGAAAATATTTTTATATTATTCAAAGCTCTTCAACACATACAGCACTCGATTCTTTCAAATCAATTTAGTTTGAAAAGTAAACTCTTTCTGATGCAGTGAAACATTTCTTCATGTAGCTTTAAAGAGGAACTAAACCCCAAATTAATGTCATCTGGACTTCGTTTTTTTGTTAAAAAAGAAGTTCTTTTAAACAAAAAAAAACGAAGTCCAGATGACATGATTAAACCTTTTTTGTTGTTATATACCTGGATGACTGAGAAAACAAACTT
>JARVGV010001587.1:21816031-21827791 GCA_031762435.1 Hypsolebias longignatus | reverse complement strand
AGGTGCCCAGGTTATGTGGAGGCAAAACAAGCCTGTCATCAGCTTAGCTTAGTATGGCTTTTGCACTCCTCTCCCCCTGGCTTCTCCTGTCTTAACTTGCTTTGTGTGTCAGTGATTTAGTTATTCTGAAATTTTCAGCAATATCTGTACAAGTACTGTATAATCAAATTCTACCTGAATCTGCTACATTGAGCCAAATGTAAACACAGTAAGATTGTCATACATGTGGGTGATAATGATACCCATTTAAAACAGTTGGAAGTAAGTGACATAAATGCTACTTTGGTGTGTGCATTTGCCAAAACAATGTTGGACTTGGTAACTAGTTGAGCTGCAAAAGGCTTAGAACACCTAACATAAAACATTCCTCACTCTGCTGTCTTTCTCTTCTCTCCATGTTTCTATTTGCAGTTATTGGTGCCACTGACCCTGTGATTGTTATTTTTTTTCCCTGATAAAAATGATACTTGGACCATTCATTCTGTGATTGTTTGTGTGCCATACTTTACTTGTCCTCTCAAACCATAGGTGATCAAGTGAGCTTGCCACCAGTCCTGAGCCTAACTCTGCTGGAGGTTTCTTTCTGTAAAGAGAGTTGTTCCTTTCCACAATCACCTTTGGACTTGTTCGGGATGGGGGATTACGCAGAAGTAAGATGTGATGCAATTTGCTGTCTTCCTTAAATGGACAATGTTTTACTAATAAAAAACAACTAACAACACTTCTACTTTTATACAGGAGCTTACAATGACGATAATCAGTCATTCTGTGTATTTGAGCCACTGTGCCTAGCTGATATGACCCTTCTAGATTATTTTGAAACAATTACAGTATAGTAAAATATTCGTACAACAGAGGAAGGAGCAGGTGTTCTTAAGTTGCACACCACAGGTTTGCTTAAAACCAAAGTTTTCTTTGCCTTGATTTATCATTTTTGTTGTTTAAAACATTTGCTGACCAATGTGTGTATGATTATGTGTGTATTATTCCGTACCTGCACAGCAAATATGCCACACACTCCAATAATACAGAGGATGTTAAAGACAGCAGAGCCCACAATGGTCCCGACACCAACGTCGCCCTTGGTAATGAACACTCCTGTTCAACAAGAGAAGAAAAACACAGTGAAATTACATTTGATTCACAACATACAGATTTTATGTGTAAACGGTCATCCTGAAATCCTTGAAGCACTGTACTACTGATACTGTAAGCTGTTTGGTGGCTAGTGATTGTCCTCCATATCGTGTTTCAATGAATTCAGTAAATTCTTGCTAAATGGAAATGTTAGAAATGTTTGTGTTTCTCACCAATAACAGAGGTGAACAGTTCAGGTGCAGAACTGCCTGCTGCCATGAAGGTAGCTCCAGCAACATCCTCACTCAAGTGAAGATTCTGGTGGATGGAGCGGAAGTAAGGATGGTTTTCTCAACAGACATCTATCACACATTATTGAAAGTTCCTGATGATTTCTTACCTCACAAATTTTTTCTAGAGAGGGGACAAAGTAGTCATCACACACCAAAGCCAGAGCATAGAACATGTAGACTGCCTGCAGACCAATATATGCACAATCAGCACATTCCAACAACTCACAAAGTCAGCGGGTTCAGTGTTTTCTATCAATACTCCTGCTTCCCTGATACTTTAGTCTTAAAACTGGGAACTCATGGGTCATTTTCAAGTTCAAGTTCAAGTAGGTTTTATTATCATGCACTTCACACGTGGTACATGAGGTGGCCAGGTCTCTCTTGTAAATGAGTCCTCGAGGCTCAATGGGATTAACCTGCCTAAATAAAGGTTGAATGAATACACAGGGTCCAGTTAAATCCAACAATAGCAAAATGTGATGGACTTGCTGTCCAGGGTGTTCCCCGCCTCTCGCACTGTGACTGCTGGATATGGGCACCAGTGACCCCCGTGACTCGAAAAGGAAGATGTGGGTAAAGATAAATGAACTGATGGATGGATGGATGGATGGATGGATGGATGGATGGATGGATGGATGGATGGATGGATGAAATGATAATTAGGATCTAAGATATAAACTAAGAAATATGCTAAACACCAATAGTGCAAAACAATACGCCAAACAACAGCAGCATGAGCATGAGTTTGTGTGAGTAGATGAGTTTGAATGAGCACAGCAGCATGAAATATTTAACAGCATGAGATCAGCATCATGGATAATAAGCAGAACATATCACCAATCAAAGTGACATTACAATCAACTGTATGCTTATCTGAATTTGACTCCCCTGGCTGGCCTTGAAGGCCACCTTATCTGAATACGCCTGGAGGACATGTAATCTGATGCTTAACCCTGCCCATCGGGGAATTCCACTGTCAACCACAGTGAACCAGCTGAATAAACATTCTGTCATCATTTCAGGGCTCTTGGATTCTCATTAGCGTTGACCTTGGCCATTCCCTGACATCCCTCGAGAATGTTTATGGATCTCATCGGAGGGAGCTGACTGATTATTACATCCTTATCAGAACTCTTATAGTGTCCTCGAGAGCACCTATGGACATTTCTCACTGCTCTCTGTGTCTTCCCCCCTCTGTGGAATGTCTACATCACTATGTGCTTGTTTGTGCGAGGTGTTTTTTAATATGAGATTTTCTTCTCAGGCAATAAGAAAGATTTTAGTAGGAATTTTTTCACCTCCAATTCCTAATGTGTCCAGTTTCATTACTTTTTGTCTGTCTAAGCAGATCTCACTTGTAAATGAATCTTCTAGGCTCAGTGTGACTTATCTGTCTAAATAAAGGTTGAATGAAAGATGATGTGATTCTTTGAAGAAACATTTTTATTATAAAAAAATTCTTTTTATAATAAAAATGTCTAAATTTGATGAGCTAGTCAGTAACTTGTGAAAACGTAGAAAATACCTTCTGGTTTAAAAATATTACTTGAACTGGCAGTTGCTTGCCACAACTGCAATTTAATCAAAATTGTTTTATTACACTGAATGGAAGCAACCATAAGATCAAAGATGCAGAAAATGTTGGAGCATTTTTTTATTAATTTTTTTTTTCATAGTTTAGGTGTTTATTTTAGTCGTTATCTGTTTTTACGTGGGTTGTCTTTTTGATAGCTTCATGCTGTTGTTTTACTTCTCCTGCTGCTCTGCATCAATCACTTCTATTGTTCTCACCTGTGTCTCATCAGCAATCATGTCTAACATGGTCCCTGTCTTCATCCCTTCCATTGGTGGTTGTTCTGTTCTCCCTTTCAAGACCTGGAGTTTTGTTCATCTGTTTCAGATGTATAAAGGCTTTTATGATGTTCAGATGGTTGGACTCTACCTCTCTAAGTTTAGCTGCAGCTTCTGTCTAAGCGTCATTAGTTGTTTGCTCCTTTCTTCTCTCACCTCTTGTATTTTGCTTTTAGGTCTCTTCTAATCACTACCTGTTTAACGGATGTATTCACCTCTACCACTTTGAAAGTAAAGTTACTTTTATTGCGTTCATTTTTTACATTTGTTTTCTTTCTTGATCACGTATCCTATTACAGTACTCTGAAGTGTTTCACTAGTTCTGTTTTTACCCCTCTGTATGTATTCCACAAAAACTGAAGACTGATAGCACTTTCTGTTAATGGTACCTGTCCTAATGAAGAAAGAGCACAAGGATAATTAGCATACTGGTTAGGCCCATTTATAAACCTACATTTTAAGGCTTGCTCTTGTGAGAAATTTCTCTAATAATGCAAAGTTGAGTTTAAAGTCTGAGTCTCTCTTCAAATGCTGACCCCCCCATCAATGACCATTTATCACGATTGCTCCTCGGCTAAGGAGAGAAGCATTAATGGGATTGTATCCAACCTCATCTAGACTTCTAATCCATCAACCCAAAAGCTTTTACAGTAGTCTATACTTTCACACTGAGGAAGTGGTTTTTACACTAGGTCCCATCACTGGGCCACCACTTTTAAACCACATGACAGCACTGTCTAAGTCAAAACACTGTATTTTCATATTTGGACAGCCTTAACCAGAGACTTTGTATGTTTTACAGCAGTATGAAACAATCCATCCATCTAGTATCTTTACCCACTTCTTCCTTTTCTAGGTGGCAGGGGTCACTGGTGCCCATGTCCAGCAGTCACTGTGTGAGAGACAGGGGACAACTTGGACAGGTCTCCAGATCTTATTGCAGTTTTTCTTTACAATGTATGCTTTTGTTGGATGTAACTAGGACCCTGTATACACAGTTTCGTTCCACCACATATGTCACATGTGATGATAATGACAAAAAATAAACCTTATCCTTATGCATGTTTTTGGTATGTGGGAGGAAAATGGTGTACCCGGAGAAGACCATCGCATGCACAGAGAGAACATTTAAACTCCACTCAGAAAGGCCCACTAGCTGGGATTTGGTCTGGAAGCTTTCTCGCTGAGAGGCAGCAGCTCTACCAACTACCGTGCTGCCTCAATGAACATTTCTGCATTCCTCAAAATATCTGAGCATGGAAAGAGTGTCGGTCGGTCGGTCGGTCGGTCGTAGACAGACAGACAGACAGACAGACAGACAGACAGACAGACAGACAGACAGATAGACAGATAGACAGATAGACAGATAGACAGATAGATAGATAGATAGATAGATAGATAGATAGATAGATAGATAGATAGATAGATAGATAGATAGATAGATAGATAGATCTACAGATGGCCCTCAAAACACGATTCAACTTACCCAAACACAACATTCAACAACTTTTACAATGAACATAGTTGACGTGTGGCATCATCTCAGTCCAGATTTAATAAAATTATCATTGTCAGTTCAAATAGCAAATCAATAATTCATCACTGGCAAATGAATTATTGATCAATGAAATCAACTCTGATATTTCTGTAGCACCTTTGACATAGTCTTATTTCCTTACAAATGAAACCCCAACACTGCAACCAGGCTCAAGTAAATATTGAAAGTTTAACTCCAGTCTTCTTAAAAATGACACCTACTTCCAACAAATCAAAGAATTAGTCCTGAACATAACGGACTCTGAAGATCTAAATAACCCAGTCCAAAAATGAAAATTCCTAAAATACAAGGTAAGACAGTTTTCTGTCTCATTCAGTAAACAATTAAAAACAGAACTACAAGAAAAAGAAATATTATACAACAACTAAATGTATATTGCAATAAACCTAATCCCTCAGAAGAAGACAAACAAAAAAATACTAAACTTCCAACCTAAGCCAGATGAAATGTACATCCAAAGGGCCAACGGAGCTTTTATTAGATCAAGAGAGAGATGGATTGAAGAGGGTGAAAAAACACTGTCTACTTTTGTAATTTGGAAAAAAAGAAGACAACAACAAAATGCTCCTAAATCATTAATAATACATGATGTAGAAACAAATAATGACAAATTAATAACAACAGAGATTGTTAAATTCTATAACAACTTATATACCTCCAAATTCTCTGAACAAAAATGTTTTCCTTAACCAAATTGTAACTTTTATTACTAAAATAGAAGATAATTTCAAACAAACTTGTGACAACAATATCACAATATCACAATAGAGGAACTTAAGTCAGTTCATTGCTTATCATTGAACAAAGCACCTGGTCCGGACAGTCTTACAGGGAACTTTTATAAACATTTTTGGTAAGACAAAAAAATATTACTACATCTATTTTTTACTTTTTTTTTTTTTTCAAAATTATACTCTACCTCCTACGATGAGACAAGGAATCATTATATTTATCCCCAAACCAGATAAGTACCCAAGATTTATTGCGAATAGAAGACCTATTATACTCAGAAATTCAGATTATAAATTACAAACCTAAATCTTTACCATGCATCTCCAAACTGGGATCTCAAATGTTATTGCAGCATCTCAATCTGGTTTCTTAAAAGGAAGATCAACGCACAACAATATTAATAATGTAATTATTAATGGAATGGATTGAATATAGAGAGATGATCCAAGATGATAGCTTTATTCTTTTCTTAGACTTTTACAAAGCCTTTGACTCCGTGGAACACCAATTTTTATTTTCAGTTCTTGAATGTTTAGGATTTGGAGAAAATTGTATTAATTTAATAAGTGGTTTATATCAAAACATCAGTAGTTGTGTAATGCTACCTAAATTCACCACAGCTCAATTTAACATTAATGTTGGTATTCCTCAAGGATGTCCTCTCTCCCCATATCTTTTAATTTTAACTGCAGAAATGTGAGCAATCTATCTTGAAAACTGTGCAGTCATTGAGAAATTTGACGTTTTTGGTACAGAACTAATTATTAGATAGGTAGCAGATGACATGGCCATCTTCTTAAAAAACACAAGCAGGTTTCAATAGTAATTGATAAAATAAAAATAATTTTCAGAGGCCTCAGGGCTAACACTAAATAAAAAAATAAAAAAAGTGAACTTCTAGCCATTCATGACACATCCCTAAAAGAAATATCTAGTATTCCAATTAGATCTGAAAATAAATACATTACTTAAACTAAGAATCAACTCTAACAATTGAAAACAAAATTAAAGAAGGTAAATCCAAACTTAACTTATGGCTCAAATGAGACCTTTCTATATTACAACAAATTCACTTGTCAAAAATGGAAAGTTGGACAAAATTAATACAGTATACTCAACTTTTAGCACTGCTGTCACAAATAGTTTAACAAAGACAATCAATCAAATGAGCCTGAACTTCATTTGGCAAAACAGACCACTCTACCTGAGAAACGGTCACATGGGCAAAGAATATAAAGATGGTGGTCTGAAAGTACTGTAATTGACTTTGAGTGCCTCAATGGAACCCTTAAAATAAACTGGTTGAAATCCTCGATCAAAAATTCGGAATCACTTTGGTAGTGTGTCCCCAATTATATATTTAACCAAATAGGTGGTCTAAAACTACTACTTCTAGCTGATTTCAATACAAATAAATTGCCCATCAAATTATCTGTAATCCATAAACAAGTGTTATTATACTGGAAAATGCTCTATGTACATAATTACTCACCACACTCCACTATCATATAACAGATGCATATTATATCACAATAAATCATTATTTTACAAAGATTGGATGGAGAAGAACATTTGGTCTGTTGTACACTTAATGGACACTAATGGTTACATGTTAAACTATGAACAATTCTGTGTGAAGTATAAATTCTATCCCCCAAAAGTTGAATTTACCAGATTACTTAAAGCATTACCAAAACAATGTATTAATCAGATTCAAAATATAATAGCATATCATCCTATAACTCCACAATTACCTACTATTAAGGAATATAATTTACAGACAAAAAAAATCATCAACCACACAATTAGAAGCTGTCTAAATGAAACTTTATTCCCTGGGAAAATAAATAAAATAACATACTCTGCAAATTTGGCAAAAAAAAAAAAAAAAAAAAAAAAAAATCAATATAAATGTTAATTACTCTGTATTTAAAACTCCCCATACAACCAAAGGCTAAAGAAGCACACTTTAAATTCTTTAATGCAGTTTACCCCTCCAAAGAGCTACTAAGAAATAATTGTAATAGTGATGACAATAAATGTACGTTCTGTGAAAATTATATAGAAACAGTAGACCACATCTTCTGTGAATGCAACAAAACCAAAATATTTTGGAATCACTCAGAAAGATGGATCACACTGAAAATTACACTTCCTGAATCTATTTCCAGAGACATGGTAACATTTGGAGTATTATTGAAAGACAAAAAAATGGAACTTGGTTGTAATCTGATATTTTGTCTGGCAAAATTCTTTATTCATAAACAGAGAGTGCTAAAATCAGCCCCAGTTTTTAACATTTTTATCTAAATTCCAATTATATTTGAAATCTCTTTTTTTCTCTCTCTTTCTTTCCTTTGTTTCATATGGAAGTCTGCCTCTGTTATGCCCTTTTTTGAGTTACACACGTGTGTATTGCCATATTTGTTTGTGCTTGTTCTTGCTAAATAAAAATAAAAGCACCTTGATAGCAGTTTTTCTGTTTTAACTGTGCTCTATAAATAATAACTTGACTAAATAAAGTTTTCTTTAAAAAAAAAAAAAGCTTTGAGCGTCCTTGTTGTTTAGTGTCTGGCCTCTAGAGGGCGCCATGTTCCCATAAACCTCCCACAGAGCGCGTCTGGCTGGCTTCCTGTAGAAGAGGGGTCTTCCTCATGGGCGTGCCCAGTCTTGTTGTTCACAGCCACTTTTAAAACAGAAACAACAAAAACAAAAAAACACTTTTAAACAATCCAGAGTGATCCCCATTCCCTTGTGTTTCCGTCCTCTGCAACGATGCCTGCAGTCAGTGACTTCACCGTCTCTTACGACGCGCTGAACGAGGCGGGGACGTTTTCAGAGGGAGACATTGTAACGGGAACTGTTAGCCTGCAGCTGTCGAAGGAGACCAAAGTTCAGAAGCTGTTTGTCAAAGCCAAAGGAGACGCCAACACTCACTGGACGAAGAAAAGGGGCGACCGCACACACACATATTCTGCACACAGAAGATACTTCAAGCTGAAGCAGTTTTTAACCCCCGAGGGGTCTGAAGGTAAGAAGCAATGCACACCTCAGTTATTTATTTATTTACTTACTTATTTATTTATTATCTGTTTACTGTATCTGATCTGCACACCCACTCCTAAAAAAAATCAGTATACTGTATAAGTATAAGTACAGTATGCATTAATATAAAGTGTAAGGATTGTAACTTAGGTTTCATCACCTGGTTGGCAAGTTGCAGTAAAATTAAGAGGATGGAGAAAATGGAAACATGTAGGTATCTGAAGACCTAAACAGCAATTTGTTCATTATTCCATACATAATTGTTAATTACATGAGTAAAAATGCCTTGTAGACAGCGTTTTGTAGCTGTTTGATTGCATTCATTGTGGTCTTGTAATTACAAATCACACGAATGACTAAACACCAAATCTCTCATTTGCCTTTTCAGAAAATGTTTTGCCTGCAGGGATCCACATCTACAAGTTCAGCTTTACATTACCGACAGAGTGAGAACTCCACAACAGTCACGTTCTGTTTGCACTTTCACATCATTTATTCGAGCAAGCATGACTAAGTCGCTTCCACAGTAATGCACTTTGAATTTACAGTAATTAACATGTTGCATAACGGTAATTTCATTGATTCACAGAAGCATGCCGTCATCTTTCAAAGGAGCTCATGGAAAGATTGTTTATAAGCTGGAGGCCAAGCTGTCCAGAAGTTGGAGGATGAATTCCAATGCAGAAGTGGAGATCAATTTTATCTCCAAATCTTTTCCAAATATTTACTCCCTCATGGTGCGTAGAGTATCCAATGTATCGTGCTTTACATGCTTCATGCTGTCCTACTTACATGTAGTAATGAACTTCCTGGTGCTCATCCTAATTGTTATTCTGATCTGCCAGTCTACTAATTTTTAGATATCAAACAGGGCTTACTGGCAATTTGAGCCTGATCCTGCCGGAACTCTGTTATTTCGAGAGTGTGTTCCAGAAACTGTTTGCTTGGATCTAGTAACTCTCAGGCTTACATAAAGTTATGAACAAATTTGACTGCCTTGAACAAATAAAACTTATCCTGGATATGTAAACTGAAATAATTACATAAACACTCATTTTAAACATAACAGCCACTTACGAGCTTCCTAATATATGAGTTGCCCCTTCAAGTAAGCATTTCCGCTTCTACCCTCAAAAAAATCTCCGCCCCTAAAAGTTCATTCTTGAGCTGTTCAATTAAAAACTCAAAAGTATAAATGGCACAACTAATTTGCTAAATTAGTTTTACAGTTTAAGTGGGTCTTTAATAAAATGTTGATTATTAAAAATACAAAAGAATTGTTTGATGGATAATCACGTGACGTACATCACATATCAAAACGACACCAATATGTCAAAAATAACAGCGATCCCACAAAATGACAAAAAATCTACACATGTAAATTAACATGTATCATTAGATTTTTTTTCAGACAGAGGCTTTTTTTTCATTTATCTATTTTATTACTTTTTTTATAATGTGTTGGGAAAAGATTTATTTATTTATTTATTTATTTTTATTTATTTATTTATTTTTTTTTTGGTCAAACAAACCAGTGGTCAGTGCCGTGGTAAGGTTTTAGCCTCGTTTGTGTCGGGAAGAATATCTGACATAAAACACTGGGCAAATCTTCTGTTTCATTCGTTCGCTGTGGTGGCCTCTGCAGGAGGGAGCAGCTGAAGGAAGGAAGTTCTTGTAAAACAAATCTATCAACTTTTAGCAGTTGTTTATTTATTGTTTTGCTCATCTGTGTAAGTATCTGGTTTAGTTGCCTCATGCTCTCTTACTCTGCAGGTTTCTTTATCTGCTCTTGAGAACAGAGCAGGATCAATATAGTGTGTTTAAAGCACAGGTGAAATCTGACAAAGTGGTTGAGCAACAATTAAATACCATCCTAGACAGAAAGGTTAATAAGATTACAAAATCAACAGGCGCTTTTAAGGTTTTATTTTAGGCCATAAGGTAGTCAATAACAGAACATGTTTCCATGACGCAAGCAGAGTTGCCATTCATACCACAATGCTTATATATTTTCCTTTCAGGCAATAGGTGTCGCTGGCAGGAATAGAAATGGAATAAGTTGTACAGAAAGTTCATTCTTCATACACCTCACTTCATTATTTTACTTTACAAACACTAATATGAAAGCAACAATGTAGCTATTATTTGACAGCCTCTTTCTCTCTATGGTAATATAGTAATATTTTCTCTATTTTTGAATGTCCAGAGGACCAGACTTAACTTTTTTTAGATTTTTCTACCTGGATTATTGAGCATGTGTCAGGGTATTCTCTCTGTGGTTCTTCTTTATGGTTATATCAGCCCTATTTCACACTGCAACTTTGTTTTAAAGTTATTTTGCATTTTTACATATGTAAAGTCATAGCGAATAGAAAGCGGACATTGCATTGTACTATTGATAACATTTGATCAAATATAATTATTTTATTTTATTTTATTTTATTTTATTATTTCTTGCAGTCACCCCAAGTTGGTTCAACAGATAAAGAGATGGGGCTCTTCTCCAAAGGACAAGTGCACATGGATGTGACTGTGAGCAGGGGCGTTTTTGCCTCAGGTAAAGTTCTTTAAAGCTAAAGAATAACTTTTAAAAGACTAATTCTAAAAGCTGTTTTTTGTTTGGGAAAACAATAGTTGTGGACTATAAGTGGGTTTGTGTTAAGATGTAATTCAACTGTAGTTTCCTGGAAACCTTTTCTTGTAGTGTCGCAAGTTAAGGACTTGATGTACGTAGGTCATCGCTCATCTAAGAATAGACAGTTACAGTGTTGGCCAAGTTTGGTTTTTTTGCCATTATCTTTTTTTTTTTTTTTCCATAAATTAAAAAATTTAATTCAAAAATATAAACTGTCAATACTTCATAACACTCTGAACCTTAGGCTTGTGTAGTATTTTAAGTTGTGCTCGTCTTCACAGGTGAAACTGTTGAGGTTGTTGCCAACATCAACAATTCTTCATCCCGTGATATGACTCCCAAGTTCAGTTTAATGCAGTTTGTTGAGTTCCGTGCTCAAGGAGATACCAAACAGCAGAGCTTCGATGTCGAAAAAGTGGTTGGCCATCCAATTAAACCCCAAACGCAGCAGGAAGTAAAATGTGCACTAAAGATCCCCAATGATCAAATGTCATCCATCCCAAACTGTGAAATCATCACAGTGGAATACAAGTTAAAGGTGCGTAACATTAAATTATCAACCATAAATA
>JARVGV010001587.1:21766947-21779448 GCA_031762435.1 Hypsolebias longignatus | reverse complement strand
ACCCACATGGATAAGTTATCCTCTGTTTATGTGGAAACAAACCAGTAGTCCCCTATTAAGGCTTGGCTGTGTGTTCCTCAGTAAGTACTGGTGAACTACCCATTAGCTCCTGATCCATTCCTCTATGGTTTCCTTGGTAACTACCAATTAGTTCTTGATTAGTTTCTCTTCATTTACAAGGTAACTAACCAGTAGTTTCCCTAATAAGGCTTGGCTGTGTGTTACTACCCATTAGCTCCCGATTTGTTCCTGAGGCATTCCCTAGTAGTTAATCAAATTATGTGTACCTTATTTTAAGTGTTACCATATAGTCTATGTACTGAGTTCTGGGTCTGCTTTGTGGTCTTGCTCCAGAAGCACATGACTGAAAAATCTAAAAATAAAAAAAGAGGCAATCAGGAAGCATGTTGATCAGATGCCCGGCCTATGAGAGGCAGTATAATACTTCAAGTACACTATAGGAAAAGTTCCTTTATCACCACAGGTCCAGCTCTGAAGTTGCTGTGATCACTTATGAATAAGATACCTGACGTTCTTCAGACAGAGACTCCCTGAACATTGCTCCATGGTTAACTGTCAGCTATTTTAGCCAGATGCAGCAATTCAAACATGTAACCAAGTATTACCACTTTAAAACTACTTTAGGTACATATGTGGAATTTGTTTGATTAACCTGTTTTATTTTATTCAAACTGCAGATGTCGCACACGTCCACCTATCAGTCTAGCAGATGCTGTACTGGTCTGTCATAGTGAAGAGAGAGCTGAGTCGAAAGGTGAAGCTCTCGATTTACCAGATGATCTATGTTCCTACATAGATAAACAAACATAACTTTCATCATGAACATTGAGTTGTGACCAAAAGAACGACATCACTGATACAAGCGGCCAAAATTAGTTTTCTCTGCAGAGTGTCTGGGCTCTCCCTTATAGGGTGAACAGCTCAGTCATCTGGGAGGGACTCAGAGTACAGCTGCTGCTCCTCAATGAAAGGAGCCAGTTGAGGTGGCTCAGGCTTTTGGTCAGGATGCCTCCTGGACGCCTCCCTAGTGAGGTGTTCTGGGCACATCCTACTGGGAAGAGACCCAGAGGAAGACCCAGGACACGCTGGAGGAACTATGTTTCTGGGCTGGCCTGGGAACGCCTTGGGATTCTCCTGGAGGAGCTGGCCCAAGTGGCTGGGGGGAGGGAAGTCTGGGCCTCCCTACTTGGGCTACTACACCTGCAACCCGACCACGGATAAGCTGAAGGAAATGCATGGATGGAGTTTATTCAAACATCACTTTATATGTAACCAACATTTTCCTGCTTTTTTCCATTTTAATATATTTTAACAAACACAAGACAAACAGCAGTGCGAGGCTGTTGGTCAGCTTTCATTTAAATTTCATTCATCCAAAAACATTCAGTGTAGACCATGACATTTAAAGACCTTTACTTCCAAGTGACCCAGGGTTTATTTATGAGTATTACACACCTCTTGGAGTGATCTTTGCTGGTTAATAACTGTTTTGAGGATACCAAATCTCCTGAAACTTCTATTTCTTCACAATGTTTCAACTTGTGGTGTTTGAGATCTGATTCAACCAGATGTTTTTGAATAGCCATATGCTGTCTTCACAGATGTGTCTGGGTTCAAGATTCGGAACAGGCTGCTGGGTAAATGCCTGCAGGTGGAAGAAGGAACTACAAGGGGAAGAGTGTCGTTAGGAGAATGCAGCTCAAACTCACTCGTACAAGAGTGGCGCTGGCTGCCAGAGGGCCAGGCTCTAAGGAGTCAACACACCGGAGAGTGTCTAACTGCACCGAGTCAGGAGTATGAAGGTGTCCTCTTGCGGCCCTGTGCCTTCAGATCTGGAGTAGCTGCTGTGTACGTGGGAGGAGAGCCAAGCAGTCAGGAATGGGCCTGCTCAAAGAAAGGCCACATCACTTTGATGGGGAGTGGGCTGCACCTTAGTGCTGCCAAAGAATCCTCTTTGGTTTTTCTGTTGAAGGAACACAAACAGGTAATATTTTAGAAAAGTAGGACCTCTCATTTTGCTGCTTAATATCTGACATGTCCCTTGAGATATTTTGATTGTATGCACACTCAAATGGGGGGAAGACATGCACAAAAGTTTATCTGATAAATAATCATCTTAAACATTTCAAACAGATCAGATGATCTTATGGTTTCTCTTCTTTGCAAGCAGGGCGGCAGGTGGCGGACACTTGATGACCAGACGTTGTGCAATGATAAAGACTACAAAGAAAATCAAAATCAGCTTCATCACCAGCAGGAGGAAATGGAACAGAAGATATCTGCTGATCATATCTCTGATCTAAACACTCAGACTGAAATATGTAAGAAATGAAGACATTATAGATGATTTCCTACATTTGGGAAAAGTACTAAAAGTTTTTATTGGGAACCATTTTCACAAATTAATGTATGGGATGTGTTTGATTTCAGTGAATCCTTATAAAATAACACTGAAGTTAATTTATTGTTTGATTTTTCTTAATTGTTCGGGTAAATTGTTAGCAGTGGATGTTCTGGAGATGCAATATTATCTAAATAATTTGCATTAACCAATGTTAAAATTAATATTTTGTCAAACCATTTTCAGACAAACTATATATTAATCATCCTAAAAATGAGGCTTCTTTTTAATTTTATAGGCTGCTTTTTTAAAAAACTATTAGATATTTTGTTTTAATTATGAAATTACAAGCAAAAGGCCTTGAGAAGATTTATTTTATGTTTATTTCAAGGAAAACTTTCCACATAATGCAACTAATGATACAAGGAAATTCAAGCAGGCTGTAATTTCTTTAACACAATCAAAACAACCATTGTGTTCATTCAGTGCTTTTGGTTAGGGGCTTTCAGATGATATGACCACAGGCCTGCTTTTAGTAGAAGAATCTGAGGTAAGTGCTCATTTTCCCAATCCCAGAAGACAGGGAGCCACTCCATGAAGTATGAAGTAGCACCATGTCTCTGCAAACTTTTTTGTTGTTGTTTTTAGAGTGAGTGGTCCTGCATGAACAGCTATCTCTTTTCACTACTAAGAGTGAACACTGTGTTATGAAGAGGTGAAATATCTGCACCTAAATTCAACTCACACAGCAGGCAATCTGATGAAGCAAAAAGGAGTCTGGGAATTTTGACTTCCATTTAAAACGGTTTAGAATTTGTGAATCCAGCAAGTGCCAAAAATAAAAAATAAAAATCAGAGCACAAGCTTATTCTTCTTGTGAAACAAGCATGCGACAGGTGTACAGAGACGACTTTATAGACAAGACTAACAAGACACAGGTGAACACAATGATACCGTTAAAGAATGGCAACATTACAAGCAAAATTTCCACTAGACACACAAAGAAAGAACAGTGTGAATCAAAATGGAGAACCCAAAGGAAGAACCAAATCAGCATAATTCAAACACAAGCCAACACAGTTTCTTCTCCGTTTTGAAACCTGAACAGGCTGAAATGTTTTCTTTTAATGCCCGGCTCTAAATGACACTTCTGCTTTCTCCTTGTCCAGTTGAAAGTGCTATGGGCTCTGTTGGTGCAGAAGTATTTTCTTTAAAAGATGGGACGTATCCAGACTCTTTCAGCACCAAATCCCCTGCAGATCCCACCATGGTGTTTTTCAACATTGACTATGGTAAGGTAAAAAAAAAAAAAAACTAAAATCAAATCAAGATCAAATGCATCACTCATTTTATCACTGGAAATACTTGATTGAATTTAAAATGTTAAAAAAAAATTTAACTAAATGTAATGAAACTTTTCTAACACTAGGCGGACCTAAGTGCATGGGAAATAGTTATAGGTTTTGGCGTACAGGGGGTTTGATATTTGTAAAGAAAGACTAAAATAGTTACAGATTTAGTTTAAATAAACTAATTTGTAAAAACAAATGTGGGTTGGTGATGATGAAATGATTAATACACTTTGTGCTTTCTGATTATGTGATGTGTAATTGTGAATAGGAATGGGCTGGAAGATAACCATGCTGGTGTTGAGCTCATTGGCTCTGGTACTAGGGACTGCTATTCTTATCATCAGTGTGTACTCTAATAGGTAAGGACTATGACACACACACACAAACACACACCCCCACAAGTCTTATGTCATAACTTGTATGTATCACAGCTAATCCTAACTTTTTCTCTAAGCCTATCCATAATCTAAATCTAAACTCTAGCCTTGAAAGCAAGTCTTAACGGTAAAAAAATATTTATGACTTATCAACATCGCTGTTTGAACTCCACGGTTAAAAGTTTCCCATGAATTGGTGTCCAGTCAGGTTTCTGTTTCTATCAGAAAACAAAAAAGAAGTACATATGAATACACATAGATTTGTTTTTACATCCACTTGAGGAGACTTCAGCAATGAAATTAAGGTTCATTAGGATTTTATCTTCATCTTTTGAAGCAGGCATCAACCCTCAGACTTCACTTAGAACCTATAAGGCTGGCAATTTGTTTTTCATATTTACAAATAAAGAACAGTGATGTTAAAATAAAAATAAAAAATAAAAATAACCGTGTGGAAATAGGAAGTAAATAATTTATCTGGTACAATGTTCAAATCATTCAACCTGTTTGGAGATTTTTTTTTTTTTTTTACCAAATAATTTTATTTATTGCCTCTTGATCTTATTTGTCTTTCTTGTACATTTGATTTTTACTAGAAGGAAGAAAGTGGTTTGTGTTTTGAAGTCATACACTCCGAGCCCAGAGATGAGTGTTCCTGGATCACCTGTGCCGGGTGAAAGAGTCCCGCTGACCCAGCATGCCATGCAGTTCCCCCACTCCACCCCCACCTTACAGCGAGCAGAGATCCTAATTGAGTGGAAGGATGGTACCATTACCCCCCTGTACGGGTCCTGAGGGCCTGCAAACATCTGCACAGTTGCATGGGATATAATTTTTCTGTGAGCACACTGGCATTTTATCATCTCTGTGTGTGTGGTGGTTGTAGTGGTGGTGTGGGGGATTCAATGAAAAACAGCAGTGAAAGCAGAGGGTATCTATTGTTTTTGGCAAAGTTTTAACTCTGTACTTTAGGCTATTTCATAAAGATGAAAGTTTGTGGATCAGATGTGCCTTAAAGGTTTTAGTGCCAAGAGGAAAATAATAACAATAAAAAAATAAACATGATGTCATCAGAGAAAAACTGAAGTTTAAAGGGAAGTGGGTTGAGTTGTTTGGATGTTTCACAGAGAAATACTGGACTTAGTCTGCATATATCAGTTTTTTTTTTAATTAACTTAATTCCAGTCTGTTGATTTTAATATTCACTATGATATTGAACTATGAAATTATAGACCAACAATTAAAAAAATAAACTTTTCATAATCAAATTGTTTTGTATTAATCTATTTTTAAGCTGCATTATTAAACTAAAGATTGGGAAATATAAAATCAGTCAACATGAGTTTTGACATTGATGGTTGTATGCATTTTCCTGTAGGTTAGTTCAGTATTGATTGTATAACTCTGGAACAGCTACTATTGAAATGCACAATAAAAAAGCATGATGTAAAGAGTATTCTTATTGATTGACATCTACTTTGTTTTCTAACCATTTATCTTTACAAAAAATCAGTAAACCAGTGACTTAAAGGAGTCCTTGACTGTAGTTAAATGTCTCTAACAATAATCAAAGAAGTAGTTATATAAGTTACAGATGATCACAGAGGGGTATTACTGTAACAATTATCACATGTGGTATCAAAACCTTTCAGTAGATGGAGTCACTGTGCACAAACAACTTTGTTTTTGTTGTTTCAGGTCAATTACGTCACTTCTAACCTTAGAGTTAATCAAGAATTTAGCTACTATTAACTATCTTTTGTTAATTTGTTTTGACAAAACTGCACTTAAATGCAGGTAATTTCTTCTGAGGACTTTAATTATATATAAAGTTCAATGCAGTTTATTTATAGAGCAGCCAAGTCACACCAGAACTCATGTCGGGGCACTGAACGGAAACATAAAAGTGAGTTAATAACATTATTTATCTGAGGAGCAGACTGCTTTGGGTCTTAACTGTGTCATAGACTCTCATCCTGAGCAAGCATGAAGGCAACAGTGGAAAGGAAAAACTCCCTCATGAGGAAGAAACCTTTAGCAGAACCAGGCTCAGGACAAACGGTCCATCTGCTTCGACCGGCTGGGTTTGAGAGGAACAGGAAGGAGGTACAGATACACAATGGCAGGTCAAGAATCACATGTTAAGATAGAAATAATATCAAATGAAAGAAAACTATTCAATTTTAACAAATCCTTTAAGGAAATGAGATCAATTTGTTCTCCTGTTGTAACCTATAGCACCATAAAGCTGACTAACTATAGGATTTATCAAAAAGGAAAGACCTAAAACTGGACAATAGCTATATTTACATGGACATAAGTAATCAGATTAAACAGCCATTCAGAATAAAAATGCTTCATGTAAACGCCTCATTCGGATTATTCTGAGTTGAATCAGCTCAATCCAAATGAATTTGTAATCCAAATGAGAGGGGTGGTTTGTGCCAATTCATAATCAGAACGATATGCATGTAAACACAATCTGATCATCTTGTTCCAAGGCTATCCTGGCTAGATGCCTAACAGCCTAAAGTCTGGCTAGATGCTAATAATGTTAGCATGACGGGGAAGCAAAATTGGTCGGTGAGCGATACAACATTTCTACTAGAAACTTTGAAAGAGCTCAAAATCATCTGTATTACCTGTAGCTCAATCAGGGAGTGCAGCAACGTCTCCACTGTCATTAAAACCTGTTGCGGGTCCATTTTGGGTGCTTAGGTTTGTTTACATACATCATGGAAGTAGAACTACTTCTTCTGTGTTATTTTAAGGAAAGTTTACCACTCTGCATATGTACTTCTATTTTGAATAAAAGTCTGCTGCATGTAAACGCTCGTCGTGAACAGATTGTGCCCGTGTAAATGATACATTTCAGTTATTTAATCCAAATATATTTCAATCCGATCAAAGAATGTTGGCATGTAAACATAACTTAAGTGTCAGCCTTACAGACAGAAACTGGAAGATGGTTCCACAAGAGAGGAGCCTGATGACTGTAAAATCTTCCTCCCATTCTGTTTTTGGAAACTCTAGGAACCACAAGTGTCTGCAGTCTGAGAGGAACGTGCTCTGTTAGGAAAATATGTAACAATAAGATCTCTGATATAAGATGGAGCTAGGTTGTTGAGAGCTTTGTAGGTTAGAATTAAGATTTTGAATTCAATTCTAGACTTGACAGGGAGCCAGTGGAGAGAAGCTAAAACTGGAGAGATGTGATCTCTGCTACCAACTCCAGTTAAGACTCTGGCAGCAGCGTTTTGGATTAACTGAAGACTTTGAAGAAGTTTTTGTCTAGTTTTATCCGTTTGTCTGTTTGTGTAATAATTTGTGTGGGTGATGACTTCATATATCCCACTTTGGAAAAGTTTAACTAATGAAAAGATTACAAGGTTCTTAAAGTGACACACTGACCTCCACCCTCATAAGATTCATACATGCCACAATTTAAAACAAATGTTTATTTTTCATGTATTTATATTCCTGAAATCGTTTTTTATAAAATGTAATAGATTTATTTGAATACCTTTGAATCTCATTGTTACATAATCAACATTAATCTGCCGTTTATGGCACAGCTGTCACATTTTTCCTAACAATGTGTCCATATGAACAGTCTGGGCACAGCAGGTGTGGATGACACGTGTGAATAAAGGGTGTGTGAGTGAGCTGACCTAGCATTCATTATAGGTGGCAGGTCACAAAACTGGTTCTTTAATAGTTTATTTACATAATTTTTGCCAGAGTTCTGCTGTCCTTACTGGTTTCTTCCTCTATGTGTCATTATTTCCTTTAAGTCTTCCAGACAGTACATGTTTCTTTAGTTCACCATACATGGTTTGATTTGAATAGGAAAATGTTTCATGTTGATCATTTGATGTGTTTGGCTGAGATGCACCAACATTTGATTGATCACAAGTAGAAAGTTAATTTCTGTGGCAGATTAGGGACTGACAAGAAACAATCAAAGCTATCTCATTCACCATGAGATGTTTACCAGAAGAAGCTGAATCTAGGAGGTTCCACAGATGTGGCACAAAGCAACAATCAGAAAGAAGCACCACTCTGTTAAAGGAGTCTGGGAGAGGCACAGCAGCATCAAGAACTCAGCACAGTAGAAAGGAATTGGAGCATATTGGCAAAGGTTTTATCCCTCTGTTAACAAATTGTGAATACACATTTTTACAGAGTTCATTACAGCTAAAAGCAGCCCCTTCTTAAAAAAAAAAAAAAAAAAAAAAAAAGGCTCAGCTGCTTAGGGTTGATTTGTGGTTTAGATTCTAGAAACCCAATTTTCTCACCAATAACTAGCTGTAGATGTAATGTAATGTAATTTATAATCTCTATGTACTTTATTAGCAAAATTATTATGTAGCATAAATGTTAATTTGACACTATTGATGCATGTTGAATGTTAAAACTATTGTTTTTTATATGATATTATAGGATCATAGTTCTTCTCTTAACTTTGTTCCCAATTTCAAGGTTCATGCTCAATAATCCAGGTAAAAAAAAATCCAACAAAGTTCAGTCAGGTCATCTGGACGCTTTCTTGTTTTGTTGTTGCTGATGAGACATTCCGTCTTTCATCCAAAGGATTTCATCAATCTGAGGAGCCACAAACAAACTGTCCCACAAGCGGCACACTCCCATCGTGGACCAACCAGTTTGCTGTGATCAAATGGTTTCTGGGTCCACTATGGAAATGTGCTGCTTGTGGAACACAGTTTGTTTGTAGCTCCTCAGATTGATGAAGTCCTTTGGATGAAGGACAAAACGTCTCAACAAAAAAGAAACTGTCCAGATGACCTGACTGAGCTTTCTTGGATTTGTTCCCAATTGTTTTCTAGATTTATTTTGTTAGTATGATTAATGTAAAGCAGATGTTGACATCAAACTTCTCATTTTCATGTTTTTCAAGTAGCTGTGTTTTTTGGTGGAATTTACTTAACACAAATGTTTGCATACTGCGATGTCACATCTGGTCTGCACATGGAGCCAACTCTTGCCTCTGCTTTGTAGTATTTCATACTTGGTGTTACAAAAGAGGTTATTAGTGTCCTGGTTTGTCCTCGTGGATGTGTTAGAAACATTTCATTGCTCTGTAAAACAGGCTGACAGTTGTTGGAACTTCCTGGGGTAGTTATCCTTTGTTTATTCCTTACTTCCCTCCTTTCTTGCTTTTCGACAGGATCTGGCAGATATGATATTTGGAAAGGCGGGGTTTTCTCCTACATCTCCATCATCTTGGTGTTTCTTTTTTCTTCATTTTTTCTTTTTTGTGTGTGCAATCGTGTTATATAACACTGAAATCTGTCCAGGTGCAAAAGCTTTGATGTGATTTTTTTTTGCCTAAAACAATCTGGCCTAAGGGATCTAACAAAGGCTTTACAGGTAAATGCAGCCCTGTCATGCAAATATACCTGGTGGGTGAGATGCTCTATTGAAGGTATTATAAAGTGCTGAATAAAAGATTTCTGTTTTGGGACGTGGGCTACTTTTGTCTGCACTGAACCTTCACAGGGTGTAGACATGCCCCCTCGGTGATAGTGTGTAATGGTAGAGGCTTACAGGCCTCGCCTTTGCAAGTAATGAGAACCTTCTTTTTTACTTGTAAAACACAAAGGACGTGCTGAAACAAGCTGATCTTTTTGTGTGTGTGTGTGTGTGTGTGTGTGTGTGCGTGTGTGTGTGTACGTGCGTGCGTGCGTGCGTGCATGTGTGTGTGTGTGTGTGTGTACATTTATAGCCAGTGAAAACTTGTTGGCCTGTCTTTTTCACAAATAGCAAGACATCCAGTGAGAGGAAGACATGCATCCATCTCACATGTTTGTATATATGATTCAGAAATAATAAATCTAAGGTGTAATAGTCAATCTAAAGCCTGAACTTTTTTTCTTCTTATGAATTGCAATTAAAATTAATACATAACCCATAACTATAGAAGATAGTGTAAGGAAGGTTAAACTTTATTAGACTATAAGCTTGCTTTTGTATTTTTTTATTTAGTTTTCCGAGCCTAAGTTAGATCAGTAAATGTAACACAGCTCTGCAGACAAGGCTAGTATTGTGAGATTCGTTGTTGATGTTCTGTTGTTGGTTATGGCTCTCGCTGCTCACTGCCTGGACATTGCTAAATGCTGTCTGTGCCAGAGCTAGAGGCCGGGATCGACACAGTTCTTACGTTAATACAACTCAGTTGCCGTTGTAACTCATCTGTTACTGGAAGAAGTAAAGTTCATGCAAGAGACCCTTATTTTCTTGTCGTGGATCTTCACCTACCCACACACCTCCATCACACCGGAACCCAAAAAGCACGACAATGTTTCAGTTGGACAATGCTGAGTATATGTGAGTTTGATTTTAAACACCTTCATGTAAAATGAGATGATATGAAATGCAGTAAAATACAAACTAGCAGTGCATGTTGTTTTGTCTAAATATGTACATTAAAAAAACTGTGTATGAACTTTATTTTGCACAGCCAATAGTCATAAAATAGCTTACTTTTCTGTTGATTTGAAGCAGCTGTAAATTTTGCCCACCACTTTTCAATAACAGTGTTGGTTCTTGTATCACATTTACAAAGCTTAATAAAATCCAGTTTAAACATACGAAGCACCTATGATTTTTTAATTTTTTTTAATTAATTTATAACCCATGTAGTTGAACATGTATCACTGTTAATATAGGTGCTGCAGCACCCTCTGTTCCCCTACTTCCCACAGCTTTGCTGCAAGATGTTATTTCTAATGAAGCCTGTGAGTTCAACATGTTCCAATAGAAGCTGGTTACAATTTATGACTGAAAATTCTTCTCTTATTTAGTATTATGGTTTGGCATTATTCCTACAGTCACCAAGTGAAAGAGCAACAAGTGTTTGCTTGTTCAGCGCAAACAGGGAAAAAACATAGGACTCGTCTTGCCAATATGTTCCAAATTCAGATTTCTTGAGGTATCCCAGATTTTTTTATTATTTTTTATTTACGTTAGCTAGTGCAGTACTGTTGGTGTTCTAAGCATATAAATAAACACACAAATATGCTGAATATGCAGGAATCCTGATCTGACAATATAATTCCAATGGAATCTCACCAGCAAAATATTTTCAGGGAGCAGCTTTAGATGTAAAACACATGTGCACATCAACGTGATAGATATCATAAATGATATCTGTAGCAGCGCTTCAAAGGCTTTAAGTTAAGGTGCAACAGTCTGCCAATGTTCCACATTACAGTACTGACGATCATCAAGATCATACACATGTTTAAACTGCTAACAATGATTTTATCATTTACTATTTTTATTATCATTATGATTTTTTTTGGTGCTTTTTATTTCAATTGCTGTTACCTTTTAGAAATTATTTCTTGAATTTGTGTCGATTAGCTTATAGTCTCATAAAGGATGAAGTAGAAAACAGATGGGGCATTGAATTGGGTTGGAAAAATCCACTGACTAACTCTAAATAACTGTTTTGAACTCCTCCCACCCCTGAAGACAATGTCAGATTTTGAGAAGGGATTCCATCAACTAGTTGCTGCCTTTGTGCGTCAAACACTTCATCTAGCGCAAAACAATATTTTCCACGGAAAAAAACTATTAACACTTTTATTTAACCATTTCTTGCCTCGGAAAATCATAAATATTTTTTGTGTGACATTTCTTGCATCAGTGTGGCACGGTGCAAAGTTTAACACACAGGGTTGTTGAGCTGTGATGTACTCACACAACCACCAGACACATCAGACTGTTGCCAGCTGAGCCAAACGAACCAATAGTCAAACAGCAAAAAGCAGGTCCACTTGCAGAAGAAAGGTCAGGAACGCTTGTGGAAGTGGAAAACTCCAGTGAGCATTCTGTATCAAACTTTCTGTCTCTGTTTGTGTCTTCTTCGGATGATTCCTGCAGCTCACAGTCAGAAAGTCTGTTCTGCAACAAAATGCTTCTTGTTTAGCTCCTTATCTTTGCTCCAGGTCGCTATTCTTCTTTGCTCACTGATGAAATGAGCCCCCAGCCAAAACAGACCCCAGCAAAAGCTGGATGTTTATCTTTGGTTGTGAAAGCACCCGTGTGCGTACGCACTAACTGTTGTTTTTGTTATTGAGGAGATGTGAGTGATGGAAGAAAGAAGGGTGACACTTGTTTTCCTCACTTTACTCAGGGCTCCTGTAAAAAAAGGTAAGTGCACCAGGAGAGTTTACAGATCAATAACAGGTTGATTAAAAATGAAGAAGAAAGCATGTCAGAGACTCTACTTCATCAGGTGGCTGAGGCGAGCTGGACTGGGAAGCTCAGTCCTCACCTCCTTCTACAGGTGTGCAGTGGAGAGCATCGCATGGAGGCTGCACAGCTGCAGAAAGAAAAGCTTTGCAGAGAGTGGTGAAGGCTGCACAGAAGATGTTGGAGTCAG
>JARVGV010001587.1:21746111-21759955 GCA_031762435.1 Hypsolebias longignatus | reverse complement strand
TGAAGATTTTTTTAACAGAATATTTAGCAAAAGGCAGATATATATTTCCTTAATGATTTTGTAGCAGTTTTTGGTATGTGTGTGTATTTTTACCATGAAGCTGTCCAAAGGATAGTAAACTTGAGGGCAAATAGGTTAAAGACAACAGTAAATCACTCCTGGTGTCTGACAAGCTCTCATTCCTGCACTTTTCAGTTCTAAATACCATAAGTACAAGTTAACAAAACAACAACAAAAAAAGTTGTATTAATTACTGTATATGTGCTTGAGTCAAGTTTCCCCAAATGGGAGAAAAAAAAAACCCCAACAATAAACGTGTCGAAAAAGTATTTGATATACTGCCAATTTGCACGTTTTCTCACCTACAAAGAATGGAGAGGTCTGTAGTTTTTATCATAGGTACCCTTCAACTGTGAGAGACTGAATGCAAGAAAAATAATAATAACACAGAAAATCACATTAAATTATTTTTAAATAATTAATTTGCATTTTATTGCATAAAATAAGTATGTGATCACCTACCAGCAGCAAGAATTCTGGCTCTCACAGACCTGATAGTTTTTCTTGAAGAACTTGTCCCATTCTGCACCCATTACCTGTATTAACTGCACTTGTTTAAACTTGTTACCTACTTGTCCACAAACTCAGTCGATCACACTCCAACCTCTCCACCATGGCTAAGACCAAAGAGCTGTCTAAGGACATCAGGGACAAAACTGTAGACCTGCACAAGACTGGGGTGGGCTACAGGACAATAGCCAAGCAGCTTGGTGATAAGACAACAACTGCTGGTGCAATTATTAGAAAATGGAAGAACCACAAGATGACTGTTCATCTTCCTCAGTCTATTGCTCCATGCAATATCTCACCTCGTGGGTTAAGGATGATTCTGAGAATGGTCCTGAATCAGCCCAGAACTACATAAGAGGACCTGGTCAATGACCTGATGAGAGCTGGGACCACAGTCTCAAAGAGGACCATTAGAAACACACTACACTGTCATGGTTTAAGAACATGCATGGCACGCAAGGTCTCCCTGCTCACAACAACACATGTCCAGGCCCATTTGAAATTAGCCAGTGACCATCTGGGTGATCCAGAGGAAGCATGGGAGGTCATGTAGTCAGAGGAGACCAAAATAGAGCTTTTTGGTATCAACGCCACTGACCATGTTGGAGGAAGAAGAAGGATGAGTACTATAACACCGTCCTAACTGTGAAGCATGGAGGTGGAGACATTTTTTGAGTTGCTTTTCTGCAACGGGGACTGGACAACTGTACCACAACCAAGGAAGGATGGATGGGGTCATGTATCACAAGATTTTGGCCAACCACCTTCCCTCATTAGAAGCACTGAAGATGGGTTGTGACTGGGTCTTCCAGCATAACAATAACCTGATACACACAGCCTGGGCACTGGCTCCATAAGAAGCATTTCAAGGTCCTGGAGTGGCCTAGCCAGTCTCCTGACCTGAACATAATAGAAAATCTTTTGAGGCAGCAGAAACTCAATGTTGCCCAGCGATAGCCCCAAAACCTGAAAGATCTGGAAAAATCTGTGGAGGAGTGGGCAAAAATCCCTGCTGCAGTATCTTGGTCAGGAACCACAGCAAATGTCTGGCCTCTGTAATTCAAACAAAAGTTTTGTGTGCCAGTTATTAAATTATGTTTTTCTGTTGTGTCAAATACTTGTTTCATGCAATAAAGTGCAATTTTTTTGATCATTCAATGTGATTTTCTGATTTTATTTATTACATTCTGCCTATCACAGACCTCTCCATTCTCATTGTAGGTGAGAAAGCTTGCTAACTTGAAAGTATCAAATACATATTTTTCCCCCATCGTGCAAAACAATTCATATAAATTAGACAAGATGAAGTCTCTTGAGTATATTCACATAATGTTATTTTTATTGGCAGATACAGTACATTTTATCTGAAGACTTGAAAATTCCACCAAAAGTGGCATTTCGAAAAGATCTGAACAGACAAAGTGCAAAAAAAAAAAAAAAATAAAAAAAATAAAAAAATAGCTTGGGTGGTGAACACTAACTACCAATAATGTTCATATTTAGTCCAACTTCAAAAGGAACAATAATATACAGTATACTACTAATGCATAATAATATATACTACAAAAAAGTATATAAAAATAAAGTACAAAATGCAGTTAAAATGAAGTGTTATAGACACAAAGATTTAGATACATACATGGGAAAAAAACTGTCATTCTGCCTTAGAATTAGTGTTTCTCCTCAACCTGTACACAATGTTTCATCTACAATGTTATATGTAACACAATGAACTGAAGTCACAAACATATAACTTCCAATAAGATATTCATATTGCTATGAATGTGGTTTAACACAAAGTAGCTGCAGTAGATACTGAAAATGAACGTGAAAGTATTTACATGTCCATGTTTTAGACTTAGAGCGACAAGCTGCATTCACTCTGCACTTTTCTTTGAGTTGGCATTGGAGTTGACATTAGTTAGTCGGATATTCTCCTCCTCCGTTTTTTCAGCCTTATCGCGAAATTCTCCCTCCACATGGAAACCAACCATCAGCTGGTAGATCATGGTGCCGACAATGGAACCAAGGAAAGGGGCGAAAAGGGGCACCAAGAACCAACTTTGACCGGCCCTGAGTGGACACAAAGACAATTGTTGGTGGTGATTGTGAAGCAACTACAGAGAAATATATAATGGTTTATGGAAAATGCTTCTGCTCAAAACATTACACAATCTTTCTGTCTGGTTTTCTGATATGACCACTGGATCCCCCCCCCCCCACAAAAAAAATTATGTGTGATAAATGCTTAAATGCTTCACTTACGTGAAAACCTCACTTCCCCAGCCGGCCATAGCAGTGAAAAGACGTGGTCCAATGTCTCTGGCAGGATTGACAGCATAACCAGAGTTAAAGCCCATGGACAGTCCAATAACCAGAACCACAAATCCCACAGTGAACGCTTCCAGCCCTTTTGGGATTGGGTTGTTGTACGGATCCACGATTGCCAGAATGCAAACTATCAGTGCTGTTGTGCCAATAACCTGTGTGACAGAAGTTAATGTCAGGGCAAATTGTCAGTTGTGTTTATAATTGCTAACTTTTGCAATTGCTGTCTATGTTCATAAAAAAAGTACCTGATCAAAGAAGCCATTGACAAGGGAGAGGTGATTTGCAGGATATGTGCCAAAGATGCCAGCTGTGGCATTAGGCCCAGTCACGTTGAAACTTCCAGGAAGGTCCCACAAGGCATCTAAAATGATACAAACTCTTTATAACACAAACTATTCCCCTCCCCATTTTTAGAACACATCTTAACATAAATTAGATGGGATAGAATCCTTTTTGTCTTAATGCCCACAGCCATCTCTTACCGTAGTACATGGCAAAAATCACAGCAGCACCAAAAAATGCACCAATTGTCTGAAAGAGGAAGTACATGGGGAACTTTCTCCAGCGCTCTCTTCCAAGCAAACAAAGTGAAAATGTCACTGCAGGGTTCAGATGACCACCTGTACAACAGAGACAGGATGACTGACGGTAATAAAAAAAAAAAAAAAAAAAAGACAAATACAATTTGAAGACAATGAAAGCACTGTCTTCATGTATGCATGCAATGTAGACCTTGACCACCTGATTTCTCTGTTGTTTGCTTAAAGAACTCAGATCTCAACATATCAAATCAGGTTAGTGGAAACTTGTCATCTCTATCCTTGACAGAGGAATCTGTTTTCCTACCTGATACCTGGCCACAGACCAAGATGCCTAAGGTGGCAGCAAAGCCGAAGGCAAAGTTGACAGTGATGAACAATCCATGTGATCCACCACTCAGCACTTGTTGGGCCAGAGCGCCACAGCCAAACATCTGAAAGGTAGATAAGGATGTTCATTTACAGGTTCAAAACAACAACTTGATTAACATTTTATTAGCTTTAAACATGTAACGTCTTGCTGGAATACTGCAAAGCTATTGTTATTTAATTAAGGTTGGGCTGCTGAATGATGACTGAAAATATGGAACTGTGATGATTATCAGTGAAACCAGTGCAACAAAAAGCCATTGAATTAGATCAGTTCTGAAATAAATTAACGTTCTATGTCTTCATATCAGCATGCAGTTTTTTTATGGATTGGACATCATGTTGTCCTGGATTCAAGGGTGAATTGTTGCTATTTTAAAGCTGTTTCATCTTAAATTTATAGGAGTGAAAAAGCAGAATTTCCTCCTTTGAATAAAATAATTTATAGGTTTGTTTTCCATAAAGCAATTATTTTGGAGAGGTGGCAGACTGGGCGTTCTGCATAGTTTGCAATTCTTCTATGTGTTTAGTCCAAGAAGGTATGTGTGGCCCTTGCTCGGACTGTTTTTTTTTTTTTTCTAAACCCAAAGAATACAATGCTATTTAGTGAAACCACAGCACTCAGATGTTGAGGTTAGCTAGAGGGAGCCACAAGTGGAGCATCTGGCGCCTGAGGGACATTTATGATAACTGGACTCAGTCTGAAGCTTTTTCCACTTATGTCTTGCCAATACAGAGGAAATGGTGCACAAATCTGCAGCATATATAAAAAAAAAAAAACTGGCCTTACAGTTCTTTTTGGTATTGTGCTATGATAAATATGTGTCAGCAGCAACTGCTTTTGCACAAGTGACCACCATGGCGGGAGGCATTTTGTTTACAGCTTGTCCGCATTATGTGTGCATTCCATTTTTATGAAGAAGATTTCGCTTGGAAGCCTCAAGGAAATGTAAGTTGCCACAAACGCTCACTCAGACCTAGTGATGGGCTGAGGGGATTCTGGCTGTCAAAGGTCAAAGTTACTGTAATTGTCTGTTTATCTTATTTTTTCATACATGCAATATTAACTAACTAATAAGACGTTCAAATAAATCAGGAAGAAGCATAAATGAAGGGATTAGGAGTTGGTGATGGTCTGCAGGCAGAGTGATGTCTATAATGTCAGAAGTATTAAATTACAGCTGATGGGCTGTCACACTCCAAATGCCAACTTCCTGACTTAATATGGGAGAGGCAGATATATTGATGCCATTAAACTGAAGTTAGGTAACTTCACTCCTGTAGCCATCATGAAACTGATTCTTTCACATGCTCATGCAGCCTTATCCACTCTGAGCTTGGAGCACAGTTGGGGAGCTTGTTAAGAAATCCCCACCTGTCATTCCACTCAGACACTTGGTGATTGTCTAGGAGCTGCAAGAAGAAAAAAAAAAAAAAGAAAAGACACAACCACTGGCCTGGAACCAGTCCCTGAATTAGAACCGGTTCAAAACAAGCCTCATCCACCTCATGCAGCTTTACTTCCAGTCACAGGGAGAGTCTCTGCAGAAACTTGCATTAGCTTTAAAGGGGTGAAACCAGTTGAAGTGAAGCAACCTGAGACACTGCCTTTTTTTAATTGGGTCGTCACATTTGTACTCGGTGCAGATACACACCCATAGCTTGGCGTCAAAACATCAGTTCATGAATAGATTTTGTCTGCGTGAACAGAACTCTGCCATGTCCCGCCCATCAGTCCAAACCAGTGGTTCAGAAGACGCTCTCAAAAGCAGACATCACTACACAGACACACCCACACACATCCAGAGCACTACCATCTGTCCATATGAAAACCATTTCTATGTACTTTTTTTTTTTTTTCTAACAGAAGTTTATGTATGGAGAAATATGTCAGTTTCTATTGGAAGACTGTTCAAGAGGAAATTCTTAAAGAGGAAGTAAAATTATGTCAGTTATGTCAGTGATGTAACACTGTAATGTCCTTTGACCAAATGTGCCATGACATATGTCACCTGTAACATGACCACACCTCGTCACGCTCCTGTCCGCAGTCACATCAACATTTCAATGGTCAGTCAGAAATTTGTTGGATGATGTTTCATGTGCTTTGTCATCACAAACCTATAACAACACACTTCCATAACTGTAGTTCAAAACCTGTTTGTGACTTGTCGACTGATTACTAAAGTTTGTCCTTGCAAGTCAAAACATGAGCGTTTGTTTTTCTCCATTATGCCAGTTGCTGTACACGAGTTTAAAGTTTCAATTTTAATCTCATCCTAGAATTTTAATCTCATCCACAGTGACGAGGAGCTCGGCAGGCTGCTGGGAGGAGTGGCCATCGCTCTGGGAGGAGTTCTGCCCAGCACTCAGGCGGTCCTGCAGCCCAAAGGAACCAGAGGCCAGTTGAGTCTGGGTGGATGGATCCAACAGCATCTGCTGCCAGTTTCTTCAGATCTACTGTGGAACAGACCTTTACAAGAGATCCTTCCTGCCTACAGCCATCAGCATCTATAACGCCTCTTGAAACAAGGATAACAAGTTACAGCATTTAATTTCTCTTTGGGATTAATAAAGTATTTTTTGAACTGAATTGAATTGAAGTAAATGAAATAACTCTGCATAAAGGTACAAGATTGTGGCTTTTTTAATTTAACTATGGCAATCTAGAGGGTGTGTGAACATATAATATAAGAATTATATTTAGTTTTAAACTAAAACAGCTTTAAAGTTATATTAAGTCTTTTGTGTTTTAAAGAGCAAACATGCATGTTCTTTGGCACACATACTTGTCAGGTGATGAAATGTAAAGTGGGCTTTCAGCAGTGACATGCTGGATCTTATCAGATCCTTGCAAACATTAGTCAAAAAGCTTTTCACATCACATGCAGCCCTCAAACAACATGTCACGTTTCTGTTTGCTCAGTTGGTCAATTCATTTTAGACACAGAGACTTAGCAAAGTGGCTTTGCTCTCTTTGAAGTGTGTAAAGTTTTAAAATGATTTTTTTTTTTTTTAAAGAATACCCTCTCACAGGGGTTAGAGGTCATGTCTTACCCAGAGTTGGACGATGTTTTCATTACATGATCCATGAGCTGCATGCACTCACTGTGTGCACAAGTGTGTTCCAATACATTGTGAGAATTTGCATAAAATTATTTTGTAAAAATAAAAAAATATATAAGTTTATATTACTTTTTTTGTGTATAAGGACTTAACATGCAATATTTAACATGCAGCATTATGTTACAACGTTATAATAGCTCTGGTCAGTTATAAATGTAGGAGTACCTGCATAAAAAAAAAAAATAAAAAAAAAACAGCCTTACCACGAGGATGAGAGTGCCAAGGCACTCTGCAAGGGCCTGACGAAGCAGCAGGTTACGGATCTGAAAGAGCCGGGCCAGCTTGTCCAGATATATCTTCTGTGTACCCATGTTGTTCTAAATTGATGAGACTGTGAGCAGTCACACACAACACATATGTAAACTGGTGGCTCTGAAAGTGGTGAGAGGCAGCACTCTCTTTAAAAGGCACATTGAGCTCAGCACCAAGTTATGTCCCACCCACTGCACCACCCCTATATGTCATATGTGACTCACAAGCAGGTTTTCTTTTTTTCTTTTTAGTTTCGTTTCCTTGTTTGTTGGGGGGGGGGAGTTCTTTCCATATCATACAACTTGGATTTTTTTTCTTAAAGAAAAAATGTTATAGGTGTAATTTTCCTCTCTGTCAGTAGGATTAAACTCAACATTCATGTTCAAATGTAAAGCCCTATTGAAGAAGTAAGGGCATGAGAAAAGCTGAAACCTGTTCAGCTTAGATGCAGATTCTCATTAGTTCTCTAAAAATATGAGAAGTGAGATATTAAACTCAGCAACATTGTCTAAGCCACAGATGGTCACTTTTCTACATGTATTCTGCCAATGCTTAATCCCTGTTCATACCAGCAGTCCTTCCTTATATTTTAATGGTGGCCCTATTGAGTTTGTCGATTCTTGCAAATACTTGAGCGTTTAGGTCGATTTGCATCTCTCTTTTAAGCCTCATGTTGAAAACTTGGTAAATAAATTGAAAGTAGTTTCTTAGATCCTGTTTAACCAGGAAACACATTATAGGTGCTACTTTCCTTCCCTCCATTGACTACGGAGACATGATTGACATGAATGCTTCTACAAGCACCTTGCAGATGTTGGACGCCACATATCACGGTGAAATAAGATTCAAAACTGGCTTTTTTTTCTTTGGCTGGCTCTGGTCCTGAGCGGCAGCTTCTGCTTTTCGTCTCCCGTCTTTCCTCTCCCTGAGTGGCTTCTTTTGTCTTGTTTGCAGTTCTTCGGCACTCATCTCCCGAACGCAAAGTGATATGTATCTTGTATCATGGACGATCAACTCTAGTGACAAGATTTTTTTCTACAAAAAGGCAAGGTCCAGGAGAACCAGCTTGCTCGTCACAGACACACTCTGGCGGCTACGTGATGGATTCCTGGGGCGAATGGAAGATCCTGTGTCTGTCAGTCCTATCTGTGGAGGATGTTGAGGATATGTGTATAATTGGATTTAAGATGGCAGGAGCTTTACTAGGCGTTTGTGGAGCACTGTTCTATCGGAAATTGAGGAAGACTTCATCGGCAATTTCTGCCATGTCTAAGCTTCTGAGTCAGAGTGAGAATTTGAGCCGTGCTGTGACCTCAGTGAATCAGCTGCTTTACGAGCTTAACCGGAAGGTGGAGGCAATTTCTGAGAATCGCAGGCCACCCGTGGGGTTTGGAACTCGTCAGCGTGGTGGAATCAATCTGGAGGAGGATTCATAGCATGGATCAGTGGAAGGATTCCCACAATTTGCAACACATTGGATTGGATCGTCCAGCTGGGACTCAAGGCTGCAGAAAAATTAAACTGTCTGCCTGAAACAAAAACAAGAATCAAGCTTATCTACGGCAAATCTGACTCCCAAACAGCCTTGAAAATGGGCTGAATCTCAAATTTCTCCTGGGTTATGAGCAACTGAGGACAACAACTGCATCTATCGCACCCCCCACCCCTCCCCGGCTGAAAAACATCACAGAACAATGGCTGAACTGAACAAAGCTCATGGACTAAAATCTCACCGCCTGGACCTCAAATGCATATGTATTTGTCTTAACTGTGCTTGCTGGTAGTTTTTTTAATGTCTCAAATCGTGTCCTAATTGACAAGATGTGAAAGATCTTTTTTGTAATACAACTATCTACCCTCATGGTTCTTCTCCCTTTTCATATCTAAGATTATGGCCATGCTGATAATTTAGCTGCAGCTTCGCACACTTAGTCCATCTTTTGGATGACTGTGCGTACATAATCATGTTGTACCTGGTGCAATATCAATAAAGATACTCTGACTCTGCCACACTCACTTCTCTGCTGCAGAGCAGAGATCATGACATGCTACTGGAGGGAGCTTCTCCCTGCACCTGTGGGCTGCACACAGCAGCACAGCAGGTGCTAAATAATTTTAAATAATGTATTTAAAATTAAAAAAATTCATGCCGATCTTGAGGCTCATCCATCGATCAGCCAGTTATGTGTCAAATCCAATCTTACTTTGAAAAACCGTGAAAAAGCGAGTCTGTGAAATTCAAACCACAAAGTAGTGAGGGACTACTGTGATTGATTAAGCTAAACTATGTTATCAATGTCCTAGACCTTTTTAGTGTAAATAACTTTCATCAGTCTGCCAAAGTACTTTGGTCCCTCAAATGCCAGTAAATCGTGTTTGCTCAGATGCACAACGGAGAAACGATAAGCAAAGAACATTTCATGTTTTACTGGAACCCAATGTTTTTGTTTGTTTAATACTGGATTTTAAAGTATTAGTTGTGGTTATAGATCCTAAACTTTATTCAAAACCACATATAGCAAATACCAAAATAAAATTATCTAAGTCTTTCAGAATTTTGTACTGTATAAGAGAATTATTGGAACCGAAATGTTTATATTGAATGGTACAACTTACCTGCAATGCTATAAATGCTATAAATGATTGAATGAATGATAATTTCATATAAAATAAATATAGTCCATATCATTAAATGTAATAGAGCTGTTATAATAATCATAAAACTTTGTATGAACATAAAAATAATGCTTTATATGCTCTAGATCTTAAAAATGTACATTTGTTGTGTATCTATAACAATGGAAATTATTTTTCAGGTTGTGAACAAGTCTTTAAAAAAGACTAATACAATTTAAGAGGGTTATTTTTACTTTTTATTTAGTCCATGTAGAACCCATCTGGAATGTAGACGTGTTTGAGTTCTTGGAGTCAACATCTTGGATGGATTTAGTGGTGAGATGAAAACTAAGAAAATTAGTACAGTATTTCAGTTTTAAAATATTCAAAATCCAAATTATTGGATATAATGTAAAGGTATTAAGATTGTAAATCATCTAAGATTAGTGAAATTATTTAATGAGTCTGTGAGTAAATAGACTATGACTTCAACATGCTCATTTCGCAGTTGATGTGTGTTGTTGAAAAAATTATTGATTTTGATTGCATAATTGAAAATAAACAAAACTATTTAAACATTCTGACATGCTTTTAATTGGTGGAGATAGAAGAAGAGGTACAACCCACGGCCTGTTGAGGAAAATAAGAGTCCCGATCTGAGAGAAAGCATTTACAGCAAAGATGGGATCAGGAGGAAGAGTGTGTTGGGTTCAGCTGTGGCTCATGACCACGCTGACCGTTTTCTTTCAGATTTGCCCAAGTGCTGGATCACCACTGTAAGTAGACCTCCCTGACCTTTACACATTTCTCCTTGATGCATCATTATTTACGTGTTGTCCTGTTAGATACTCATAATGATATGCCTTTAATAACAAACTGCACACCAGTCACACATTTGTTTGGCAATATAAACACACTAATATTGCTTCACTTTCAATATCATTTAATGAAACATGTATTATTACATAATTAAAATGTGCAACATTAATTATTATGGTAGTTCTACTGCATGAAAAACGCATTTAAAAGTTAGCTTCCCTTTACCTTTAAAATATTTTAGCATTTTCTATTAAAACAAACATCAGTAGCCAATTTTGTTCCTCATACTGTCATATTTTCATATTTTTGCATACCATCAGGTGGTTTGGCCAAACCGACTGAAAGACAAGATTACCAGTAATAAAAAACATGTTTAAATATAACGCTTTAACTCATTTCTAATACAGTACTTGTATTTTTAACATCTACTTTTATCTGTGTACATTTCGAATTAGAAACACATTGACATCAGCAACAATCAAGATTTTTTTTGTTTAAGAGTTTGTACAATATTATAGACTACTGGTAAATATTGGCAAATTTTGCCTTTTGTGCAAGGGAACAAAATGTGAAAATATAAAAATAAATAAAAATAGCATACCGGTATGTATATTTTATTGTGACTTTGCTCAGCGGTGCCTTTTACCACAAACCTCAAACAGACCTGAAAACAAACCTGAAATGTTTTACTGACCCAATTCTGGCAGATGGTCAATGCCAGTAATAAATGATCCATTACTGTCTGGATAAATATTGAACTCCACAGTCCTTCCTCTTTTTTGAAAGCCATGTTTTATTTTATTCATTTTTCTTTTTATAGCAACATTATTTATGTTTTAAAATCACACTAATTTATTTGTTTAGCCAGCCCATGTTAGTCATCTAATTACAATTAGTGAGTGTCGTAAAACATGTAACATTGCCTGACTACTTCCTTTGCTTTATATTATAAGAAAGTTGTAAAAGGAGTGTGTGAGAAGGACTACTGTTGAGGCAATGTGTATTTTTATACTCACTACGCTCCATAATTTTACTTGATTAATATGGACTTTATAACTTTTTCTGCTCCTTTACTGTTATTGTCAATGATATTAAAATGTTACATCATCCTTTTCACTATATTATAATCAGTCTTGATGTGACTGGTCAGTAGAGAGAGGAGGCAGCTGTGGATGAGTAGTTAAAGCAGTTGTCCTGCAATGCGAGAGTTGCGGGTTCGACTCCACCAGCAGTCGCATGCAGCTGGGGTTTTGATAACAGCTCGACAGAGACTGGTACCTAGGGGATTCTATAAACTAACAATTTACTACAGGAACGCATAACAGGTCAGAGCCTCAGACAGGTGAAGGCATTGATAAGTTTGTACTTGTAAATGAATTGATCTTGTTATCGCTGGCTGTTCTCCGATGCTTTGTAAATAAATATGAAGAGGCCTACACCCGATTGTTTTGTGAATCTCTTTTTTTTCCACGACACTACCCAACCAAATTATTCAAAGATGTAAAATGAGTCAATCATTACTGTACTTCTGTATTTTTAACTTCTTCAGAAAAAATAGACATGACCAAACATCCAACCAACTCCAAGTGAAGATGTGGTTTTGTTTACCTTTATGTAAAAGTACCTAAACCAACAAAGTGTGTCAGCATTTTGAACCAAGTGCTATGCTTAAATTAGTTTTATGTTCAAAAGCAAAGCCAGCACTATCCGGTGTATGGTTCTGCCTTGTTCCCGTTTTTGGAGCCAGAATCTGCACATTTGGGATGTGGGGCAGTAAGTCCTACATTCTTCCCTACACTTATTGATGATTTTTAGGCATCAAATAACTAATTACAACTAAATATATATTTTTAAAAACAATGCTGGAACATTCAGCAGCAAGGCCAGATATAGGCGAATCAACTAAAGTGAATACATGAAATGAATTAAATGTAACGCTATTTTTAATCAGATTGACCTATTCATGTCAGCTTAAACTTTTCTACCAGTTAGCTTTTGGGGACACTCATACTACTTAAGAGACTACGTCTGCATACGTTTAATTAGAAATATACCTACGTCAATAGTTATGCTCATTGACTGTATACTGTGTCCTTACCTTTTCTCATTGTTGGTCAATGAACCACATGGGTACAACCATGGTGTGGTTTTGTCTTTAGAGCCTGTGTACCAAGGATGTGGGGCTTTTGGTCCCATCTACTCTCCTACACACAAGTGTCACAAATTAAAGCTACTGTAAATGTGTTGGAAAAAATTATTTGAACATACAGCAGGATAGTAAGAACTATGCCAATCAACAAAACTCAACACCTGAAAAAAGATCTATTTTATATTTTTAATTAGGGCAAATTCGCATTTGTTTGCTCAGAGCAGGACTTAAAACTTGCTGTATTTCTAACATCCTTCTACAATTATACCCACTGTCCCTCCTCTGGACATGAAACCATCTCAGTCTGGCCTCTCTAACGTTACCTCCCAGTTGTTCAACTTGTCCCGTACATCTGATGATCTCATTCCTAATGTATTCCATACTTGTCACTCCTAAGGAGAACCTCAGCCTCTTCATTTCTCACTTCCATTTTTTTCTCCCATCTTTTTATCGGTGTCACTCTCTCTAGATCATACAACATAGCTGGTCTCACCACTGTCTTGTAAACTTTTCCTTTGGCCTTTGCTGACATGCTTTTGTTGCAGATCACACTTGAAATTTTTTCAGTTCAGTTTATTTACCATATATGGCGCCAAGTCACAACAGAAGTCATCTCAGGGCACTGAACAGAAACATCCATACATAAAAATAATAATTTAACATTATATACCTGAGGAGCAGACGGCTTTGAATTTAACTCCATTGCAGAACTCTCATTGAGCAGGCATGAAGGCGACAGCAGAAAAGAAAAACTCCCTCATGAGGAAGAAACTTTTAGCAGAACCAGGCTCAGGACAAGTGGCCATCTGCTTAGACCAGCTGGGTTTGATAGGAACAGATACACAATGGCAGGTCAAGAATCACGTTACACGTTTTTCTCCATCTACCATCCTGCCTGGACTATTTTTTTTTCACCTCTTTACTGGCACATGTCAATTTTTTTTCTGGACAGTGGACCCCAAGCACTTGAAGTCCTGCACCTTTGTGACCTCTGACCCTTGTAGCCTCACTGTTCCACTGGCCTCCCTCTCATTCACACACATGTACTCTGTCTTACTACGGCTGACTTTCAT
>JARVGV010001587.1:21663024-21675615 GCA_031762435.1 Hypsolebias longignatus | reverse complement strand
AACCCCCACCATCTGCTCCCTAAACAACACAATAATGGTCCCTGTGATGGACTTGCGACTCGTCCAGGGTGTACCCCGCCCCCTCGCACAGTGATTGCTGGACATGGGCACCAGCGACCCCCGTGACCCAAAATGGAAGAAGTGGGTAAAAAATAATGGGTTGATGGAACACAAGAATACTATGTGTCTTAGAAAAATCTCTAATTTTATTCAAAACTGAGGATGCCACTGTACTTGTTAAAAAATAATTATACTGTATATTATTTGACATAAAAATAAATGCTTTTAATCTGAGCAAATAAAATAAAACATGTTCTTAATGTAATGATATCTCAGGAGCTGGATGACGGTACATTCGTAGTGAACAAAAATGTGTCTCAATGGAAGGACAATGCGTTTGAAGCAGCCATTGCAAAGCAAGATCTCAGTTCATTCTTCTAACTTTAATCTCACTGAAATGGAGAGGCTCTGGGAGAACACTTATTCAGTCAGTAAAAGACCGATGAAGCTGGTCGAGAAAACACAGTCCTTTTTGTCCTACTGTAGCTGAAAAGGCCAGACATCACCTCAGACTGTGCTCTTTAAGAGTTCTCACACAAGTTCACCTCTTGAACAAAAGAAGCTGCCCCTCCACAGCCCTAAGCCCTCTTGGTGCCAGTGGTGCCGAACCCCTGCTCTCTCCAACAGCATTCCAGCCCATCTTTCATGCTGTCTCATTCTGGTCATGCCAGCTAGGTCAGAGGGCAGTATTTTCTCAGGCCTGCAAGACAACACTGAACAAATTAATGATAATAGCAAAATAAAAAAAATAATAAAAAACCTCAGCTGTTAATTCAACCCCATTTTTAGTGTTTGTGCTATTTTATTCTTCTGCACCATAAAAACATGCGTCTTTGCTATAGCATGGCATCAATACATTTAATTATACACAGAAATGCTGTCTTCCACAGCTATAATTAATTGCTATAGATTTAACCTAAAATTAATTTATTGTTGTATTGACTGGTTTTGAGTGGAAGCACAGACCTACTGTGGCCTACCTTCTTTGTTCCCCTCGGATCAGTACCCAATGCTACCAGTAGATGTCTGTCTTCAGTCTTGCAGTCACTGCAGGAAGTTAGCTGTCCACCAGGATCCACATGACCACCCACTCCAGAACCTGCAGGATGAGTCGATTCATATAAAACGTTGTGTAAGAGAAACTCCACATTCACCTAACATGAGCAGCAGTTGTGAATAGTTGCTCTAACAGATAAACTCAAACATGCAGATGCAAAGCTATGAAATATGAAACAGGAAATGTATTTCCTGACAGATGAACTGAGAGTTGGGCCTCTTCTGGTTCATGGTAACATTTCAGAAATTAACTCATAGACCGTAAAAGAGGGCATAGGTTAAGTGATTTGTCTGCTCCAGTCATTGGTATACACTTTTGTGCTGGTTTCAGAGGAGACGATGAGGTAGCATCATGCCTGATCACCCAGCTATCCATTCAACCTTTATTTGTACAGGTTAGTCTCGCTGAGCCTTGAGGACTCATTTACAAGAGCGACCTGTAAATCTGTAAACCTGTAAATTGTGTTTTGCCCAGCAATATTACAGTATATAATTTTCATGTGTTTTTGTTTGAGTTTTGTTACAGGTTCAATTAACCAAAATTAAAGAAGATATTTATTCATTAAAACATTTATTTACGATTTATGATTTACGATTTACGATTTATTTTTAGGTATTTGTTTCATTATTTTAATCAGATCCTGTCCTTTGTTTCTGCCTTAGCCTTGATCCGTGAAGGCGTCTGCAGCCAGTCCAAAGGTGGATGAGAGCTCTAATAATTAAAGCGCACGTTTAATGCAATCACAGAAAAAATAAATAAATTAAAAATAAAAAATAAAAAGTTTCTGGGCGGGCATGTTTTCAGTTCTGTGCACGGTGATTGGTTATAATTCCTGCTTTGTAGAGAGACCTTGAAGTGTTCCTCTTGAGCTCCAACATCCTCCACTTGAAATACATGTATTCTTTTTAGCTTGATCAGATGGGTCATTTGTATTTGTAATACTAGTATTAGATAAGAAAAATCTCGTTGAGAACTTGTCTAAAATATAGTTAAAAAATCTAATCATATAGAACGCAAAAATAAATGCATTTTTTTTTTGTTTTGTTTGCAAAACATGTGTAAAATTGTAGTACTAACCTCTTATAGCTAATGTTTTTCCATTAGTGTATCCGTGAGCTCTAGTTTATCTTCCCTGAAAGTGCCATTATCAAACATCTGGACTGCAGTGTGGTGAAGGAATGCCGTTTTGAAACGTCAATGTACTGTAGTCCGAAGTGTGATTTCTCCCACCGACAGTGAACGCAACATAATGTGATTTTGCTGTCCACAGTGTGGTGACGCGCGGCTGTGGGGGCGTGTCTCTGATGAAATCAGCTGGGGCAACAACAACACAAAAGAGGGTGGCTCAGACTAGAACAATCGCTCGGCTGGGAATGTTCATATTTGACTTGGAAAACGAACGAAATATTAAAATAAAAATAAATAAAGTGCCCGCCCGGAAATCGAGCAGCACCGGATCGAAAACCCGCAGCAGCGACTCCTAAATATACTTGTTGATCTCTGGGTGACGCTGACTAGAGGAGGCAGCTGGTGGGGAGAAACAAAAGGAAAGGAAGAGGAGGATGTTTGGGGGCAGAGGTCCCTGTCTGCAGCTCGATGTGCTCCGTGAAGAACCGGATCGTCGCGGTCACCGCTTCCTTCTCCACGCGCCCCTGTCCGGTTGAGTGACCGGCCGAACCACCAGCAGTCTGGCATGTGGGTCAGTTCCGGAACCGTCGGAAGGTAGGGACCCCTGCTGCTGCAGCAGGCACACCAAGTCACATGCTGTGCACAAAGCGACCCCCTCCCTCCCCCACCCACAACGCTGCATGTTTCTCCCACAGAATGTTGCATCATTTGCTGTTTATACTCGTAAACCTAACTTCCTTTCGTATTTGCATTGATAACCATATCATTGCCTTTATGGGTTCTTAAATTTAACAGGCACCTCATTGATGAATGGTGGAATCACGTGCTGCAGAGACTGCTGAGCTGCTTGTAAATAAGGATCCGTCGTCATTGTGTGGCGGATGGGCTTGGCACATTACGCAACACAGCGCATCAATTTTTTGAGATGCGGGACATGCACCTGCCTTTAAGAGCTAAAGGCTTTAATGCATGCACTTTAGCTTTTCACAACATATACTAAACAATAGATGGCCATGTCTGTTGAGTCAAAATTGAAAACAAATAAATAAATAAAGTGAATGAATGAGCCAGGTGTATGAATGGCTGCAGGGAGCAGGAGGAGAGAGGGAGGTTCTTTTCATTGATGAGTGTAGTCACCCAACACCAGGCTATTTGCGGATCGGAACTGTCTGTGACAAAAAAATTAAGGTGCAAAAGCTTGGAAAGACCACAGACGCACGCACACACACACACACTTTTGCAGCTCACACTGTAACGTTGATCCCTTTGGTCATGACGTCACCAGAGCGATTGTGTTACGCAGGTAGCTGAGCATGTGGGGTGTTGGGGGCTCTCACTTCCACCTGGTCATGAATGAATAATATTCTGCATGAAGTGTGCTCCTCCAACCACTCCCTTACTGTCTGCAATGATCATGTCTGCAGGAGTTGCATAAAGATTTGGCTGAAAAGCAGTATTGTATAATTCTTGTTTTAATGTTATGCCAAAATCTGCATTATTCCCAATCCAAAATATGTCTATTAATGGCATCCCATGAAGCTGGTAGGATTTGGAATAATGTACATCCCTTTTTTTCCTGCATTGTCACATGGATGTGTAGGGTTCACTATTATTCGTCATTTAGCTGTGTGTGTGTGTGTGTGTGTGTGTTGTGTGTGTGTGTGTGTGTGTGTGTTGCAATAACAATGTGCAGTACTCACAAACCCACATGGAAGAGTGAGCCTGCATTTTATGGCTGGCTTGAATGTTTTGACCCCTCTAACAGGCTGCAGTGACGAAACACAAAGGTAATAGAGCTTAAAATTGTGTTTATGCTTTTATGTGCTTGTTATTTTTGCTCTAAGCACAGTGTGTTATGTAAAAGTAGGTTTGGGCATGAAAAATAAAATAAAAATCAGCACCGGTGTGGTGTTAGTGTCCAGGCTGCTTCTGAGTTTTAAGTTCAAAAGTCTCAATATACTGTATACATTTTAAGTGCTGTGAGTAAAGTTTAAAGGGATTTTATTACGTGCTCAAGATAATGAATTCATTGGGATTGCAAACATTTTGGGAATTTTTCAAAGATGTAAACTTTCCATGGGATTTAATGTTAATAAACCTGAAATAATAATAATAATAAATAAATAAAAAAAAACTGGTTTTTATTTTTGTGTGACCACATTTTATTGCTATATTGTATAATGAAAGGTACCACACCCTGTAACATGATTACCTACCCCCCTGGACATATAGGGACAGATGGAATTAGCAACATGTAAAAAAAAAAAAAGTTTATATCAAAGCTGTAAATAGTGTTGTTGTGAAATGAAGTTTAGTAAAATTTGTTTTGGTTTTCCCTTTTAAAATGACGGCAAAAACCAAAAACATTGAGCAAATAACATGTAAAAGGTTGTCAAGAGTTGGCCCTTTGTCTGTGCATTTGTGGTTGTGCAATGTCTTCATATGCAAATGAGGACGTTAGAGCTTAAAACTTTAGTTACTTATATATATATATATATATATATATATATATATAAAAATGCTGCAAAGTGAAAGGGTGGGGAAAAAAAGACCAGTTAATTTAGTGAGAGATGAGAGGAAAGAGTGGGTAGAAAATATGGACAGGAAGAAGGAGGAGGAGGAGGAGGAGGAGGAGGAAGGAAATGAGGGCACCAAGAGGAGCTTGTCTATGTTTACAAAGCTTTATGGAAGATAAGGCAGAATAAGTTTTTTTATTTGTATTTATTTATTTATTTATTACTCAGCTGTCATGCAGCTGCCAAAGACACATCAATTCACCAGAACGTGGATGTCTGCTGTGGGATGTGCAACAATACTAGTAGCGTCTGCAGTGGATCGTGCATGCAGGAACGTGCATGTCTGAGCTCGTGTGTGTATGTGAGTGTGTGTGTGTGTGTGTGAGTCTGAAGTCTATCATCCACGGAGCTCAGCAGCAGCAGCTACACACCAGGTTATGTAACCCATCTGTGCCAGCTGTGCCTGTGGCAGTCTGTGTCTCACACACACATACACACCAGGCGCACAGTCCCACTCACTCAACCACACACACCTGAAGAGGAACGTTTGCATGTGGAGGCATTTTCTTGTCTGAAGGCATGAACTTGGAACAAAATGTTGTTTCAACAAAAATTAGACCCCCCCACCCCCACCCCCCTTTTTTAATTGACTAGTTTAAACCCACGTGGATAAATTAGGTGCATATTGATGCCTTTTGAAAATCGAGGATGTTTGGCAAGTAGAAGAGAGCTCTCATGTCTAACCCCAAATGAAGCAGGCAAACAAGCTGCGGATGTAGCTCATGGAGGGTTTAGGGATGAGTGGTTTCTGACAGTGGATCACTGAAGTCGTTATGTAACATAAAAAGGAACGGGGCAGGGGGTGAGAGGTTGTGGGATGAATGTTTACTTAGTGTTGTGCGTTGGTTAGAACATGTTTAAGGTCATAGACACACAGTTGACTCCTAGGGAAAGAGTGTTTGGACAGTGTGTTGCTGAATGTGGTTAAAAAAAATGAAGAGAATGAAGAAGATGATGAATAAAGTGAAGAGCGGGAACAGCTGGGAACAAACCAGAAAGTCCTACACAAACAGAGAAATTAATAGAAAATAACTGTTTGCCTATAAAAAGAGACTAGAACCCAAGGTTATATAAACTTTGCGTCTTCCTATTAAAGCTCGTCTAGGCTTGAAGCAGCGCTGCATTATGACACACATTATGCATGACTTTCTTTGTTCACTTCTCATCCTGCAGCCACTCACAGACGTTCACTCTGCAATAAATATGTGACAAGTCAGAAGGAACCATAGGTTTGTGGTGTTCGAATCTTGCCCGCACAGAAGTTACTGAGAATTTGAGCAAAACTGTATCACTGAATCTTTCACGCACGTTGTATTGTTTCCTCTTTGTCCTTGCAAACTGGTTTAGTTCTTAATTGGGGCTAGCCATCAGATAAAGCCTAGACTAAAAATGAAAGCTGATCTTTAAAGTTTTTATCTTTTTCACTTCCTATCAGCTGCACTGCTCCGCTAATACTAATGACAAATAACTGTTTAAAGTGAAGTTATGCATGAGAGCAAGCCTTCAGCCCAGGTGCACATCTGTCGGGTGCTGTGTTGCATGGACAAGCAATAGCGTTGTGTGCTGACGCAACCCCGTAGGGGATGATATCTGGAAACTGGGTACCCTTGATTCCCCCTGAGAAGCTGTCCACATCACTACCTCCACACTGCATTCTGGTTACATCACTGCATGACTAAGCTCATTTTACGCATAGACACACACATGCACACACGCTCATGCATGCACACATGCACCAGACTTTATAGGGTGAAACGGACTTTAAACTGCACAGTATGACAGGAAGAAGTATCAGCAAAAAAGCTGTGATGTGTGTCCCTTTGCAGCTTTTATTGCTGGGCTTGCAGTTTTGATCCTCTTTGGCGAGTGAGTGATTGTTATGTTGTCTCTCTTTAAGATTAATAATTCCCTCCCTGTCTTTTATTTTCTTGTGATTCTCTCTGCTTATCAGTGGTTGCATTGGAATCAGTTGTGATAAACCTCCTGTCTCTGACGGTCTGCCACAACCAGTTGGGGTTTTTTTCTACTCCCATATGCCCTTTAGAGCATTTCATCGACAGCGCAGGACCGCTTGTAGAATTACAGGTTTCTCAACTGGCCCTTCATCGCTCTTTTCCCATAGCACCAAGAAAAGTGGCACTTTGGCAGCTGCTGTCAACGTTTATTAGGCAACGGCAAGGTTGCGCGATCCCTTTTTTTTTATTGCGTCTTCCGTGCCTTGTCTGCCTGTGGTACGTGCTTCCAAAGGTGTCAGCGACACACAGGTGGGAAAGGAAAAGGGATATTTATAACTCTTAAAGTCCTGTTCAAACAGCAGCGCCTTTGACTGACTCTTTTCCTCCGTCTCAGTGAGATAGGTAAGGATGTCTGTGCTGCACTTCCTGGAGGATGTAATTTGACTCTCTTTCAAAAGAAATCAGTGAACATGAAAAGGCTTTTGTTGTTGTTGATAAGGGCAATTAATGTCTTTAGGCATTTGAGTAAAAGTAGCAGCAGAAAGGGTGGAAATACCCATAGCTCTAAGTTTGAGACTTTGTCGCATTTTTGCGCACATGGCTTGTGTGTCCTGATGAATAGTTGCCATTTTTAGCTGCTGGTGTCTGTCACTGCTGGACTGAAGTGTTGCGCCGGCATACACGTCAATGGAATAACAAGTGAAGGCCTTTATGAATGTTTCAGATGCTCTATTTATGGGGGCCCCGCTGTGGCTTGGAACAAGTCGCAGTGACGAACAGACTGATTAATTTGACTGCAGTTTAGTTTGTAGGCCAATAGTTGGGCAGTGAATCAGACCTCTTCAGGAATGTTTTAAAATAGGTCTTAGTCGGGACGTGTCAGAAATCTTTATTTTAGCAGTTTATGAGGAAAAGGTTTTGGTAGGCCTTTCTGTGCTTTCATTGGATTTAAAAAAAGTTGACGTTTGTTCAGCTGCGCATAACTCCCTTTGTCTTGTTCAGAAGTCTGAAGTTAATAGATGGTCAATGGTGCATTTCCTTTGTGCAAGACATAAAGTTAATGCAAAACACTAACAAAACAAACAGACATACAATTTATGTCCTGTATGAGAAATGTGTTTTTTGATTATGACAAGTTAGAAATGTTATCATGTCTCATCGCGTTATATCAGAAAGAAAACTGATCTTAGTGCTTTAGGCTGGCAGACCCTGTTCAGTGAACAAGGAGAGCTAAGGACACTGGCCTTAAGAGAAGTCTCTTTTGTCTTTCTTTTACTGCCTCTCTTGGTCTTGTTGCAAGAATACCTCTGTTTTTTCTTCTTCAACTTGTGAGCATGAGCCATTTGCTCCTCCAAGGAGTTTGGCAGAAGCATCTGCAGCCGCAGGGGCTTTGAGCCTCAACAATGCATTCCCTTGGCTGAATTGGACAAGAGTCAAAAGCCATTGATGCCAGTCACTTTCATTTTCAAAATGCAGTGTCAATCCTCCTCCAATACTTTACCCCCAGTGAATTTTAATTTTCTACAAACATTGAGTTAACCTATTTCTCCCCCCCATTCCATGTTTTCCAGGGCTCTCTCCATGGATATAGACACAGACTATGAGCGGCCCAATGTGGAAACCATTAAATGTGTGGTGGTGGGGGATAATGCAGTAGGTAAGACCAGGCTAATCTGTGCCCGGGCCTGCAACGCCACACTCACTCAGTATCAGCTGCTCGCCACCCACGTGCCAACCGTCTGGGCCATCGACCAGTACCGTGTATGCCAGGAGGTAGGAACACGCACACACATGCAGTTACACTGTACGAAAGCCTCATACTATCAAATGTTTTGTAAGATAAAACACTTTATTACAGGACTGTAAAGCTAAAGTTTGACATTGTGCATGGTCTTTTTTTAAGCCAGTCAGTTAAATATATTTTAAAAATTCCTTTAAACCATAAACCTCAAATTGAAAAATGACCTTTGACCTTAACACAGGCTATAAATTATGTATATGTCTGTGTTGCAGGTGTTGGAGCGATCTCGTGATGTGGTGGATGAGGTCAGCGTGTCCCTGAGGCTATGGGACACATTTGGGGATCATCACAAAGACAGGAGGTTTGCCTATGGCAGGTGAGAACACATGCACACACGCACATACACATGCATGCCCCCCCCCCCCACCACACACACACACAAACACACACACACAAACAGTTTCAGTCTTGCAGACAAAATTAGTGACTGACCCAATGACACATTTGCTGACTGGATAATCGCACGGCTAACTACCTTGAAAACACATTCCACACTGACACAGTTCCCAGTTAATACTAAATCAATTGCTGGCAGATTAGAAAATAAAACTTGGTTGGCTTTAAATAAAAATAAATAAATAAATAAATAAAAAAACCTCATAATAAGGCTGTAACTAATGTGTCAAAACTGAACAAACTAAAAATAATTTATTCCCAGGTTGTTTTTATGTAGTCTTTTTGCAGCTATACTGTATTTTTTTTTTGTTGCCTGGAAGTCTTTACATTCCTCCTCTGCCTGGCATGATTGGATCATCACTTTATCCTCTTACTTGTAGTCTCTCTGTCAGAGCTGCTTTATTGGCATGAAATGAAAAACAATAAAATAAAATAAAATAAATCTATAACAAAACACAATTGGAAATGCCAAAATTGACTTCAGGGCCTAAAAAACACCCTGAAAGCACAAAAAAAAAAGTAGATGTTTCCTATATGAGATAGGTTTATGGTAGAACATTTAAACAATTGTCAACAGTCTTGTCTCTGTGAGTTATTGAATGCAGTAATAATCTTTTGGTGTTCCACTATTTCTATGTCTTTAATAATTAATTATGGAAATGTAACAAAAATTCCCACACATGCACGCAATGCTTGTGCGCATAAGACTGTTCAGCCTGTCAAGGTTGTCTGAAAACACTTTGTGGAACATGTCACCTTGTCCCCTTTATGCAAAGTGTACGTGCGTGACTGACTTCAGTTATGTACTTGCCAGCTGCATGCAGTTTGGTTTGCAGCTCAAATTTCCACCTCTGTGTTGTGTTTACCCACTGTCTGGATGTCTGTAAGTTTGCCCAGTGATCTCTCTTGCTTTGTTTGTGCGTGGGCTATCCACTCTGTGCGCCTGCTGATAAAGACACAGTGCCTGCTCAGCTGTTTTTGACTGCCCATTGTTAGCAGCTCCAAGCATCAAGCCTCTTCTTGCACCTGTGCTCTTTTGCTTCCAGATCTATTGGTCGGCTCATTTGTCCATCTTTTGTCTTAAACTGTACCTATAGTCTGTCATCTCGCAGACACCCTGAAAACAATATTACCCTTCATCATTTGTTGTTCCATTCCCTTTTGGCACATTGAGTCTCTATTCCCCCTCTTACATCTGACTTTACACGTAGGCTTTGGTGTGTATCAAAAACTGACATCGTTGTCAAACTGTCACGCTCTGTCAGAGGCAGAACAATCTGATTTGGAAAACGAAAACTGATGGAAAATATATTAAACTAAAATTACCAATAATCCGAATCTGCCTCCATTGATGTTAACGTGCTCTGTCAGTCCCTGCCTGCATTCAGTTTTTACATACAATGCACAAGATTATCTAATGTTGCATGGTATACAATTTGAAATGGTGTGCACATATATAGCTAAAACTTAGCAATTAAGTAAACAAACAAACAAACAAATAAATAATTAAATGAAAAACTTATTTGAATACCCCTGATGCAGTTACTTAGTTGAATGTGTGTACTGTATACTGTAATCCATCATTGAATGAAAGGCGTTTAGCTATGTCTCAACAACAACAACAACAATAACAATAACAACCAAATAGTCAAATGTAAATACTGTACTATATGTAATTATCTAAACAAGCAAACAAAATGGTGAATTTTTTTATTTTTTATTGTCACATATACGGAACACCTGTTTTTTTTCCATGACCATAATGGTAAATATGTTAAAATGCAATAAATCAGGTACTGGTGACTGTTTGGTCTGCTAATGATTACTTTTGCTAGCAAAATATTGAAATCCTTCACACAACTATCAAGCTAGTAAGAAATAACACACGCACGCACGCACACACGCACGCATGCACGCACGCATGCACGCATGCACGCATGCACTCGCGCACGCATGCATGCATGTACGTGCACATGCATGCACAAACAACAACAACAAAACTTTATTAATGTCATTCCTTTGGCTGTCACTTAAATTAGTATGAAATCTGTTGGCCTTGAACAGTGTCTGAGGTTTTGATGGATCTGCACATCCATTCTTTGTATACACATTTGCTTGTTCTGCTACTATTTCATCAAATATATATGGTATTACTGCTTCAGCATCTGTTGATCTGTCTTTGTTCAATGACTTCTGCACAGATTTTAAGCAGAGCTAGGCTTCCTTAGTTGAAATGTACAACCCATTCATTTCCTGCAGCATTTTTCAAACTGCATTGCAACCTAAAGCACTGCAAGCTGGTTTACTGCCATTCATTCTTCTTAAGCACCTGTTGATGCTTCTCATTGCATATTTGAACTCTGGTTTTTTACATTTTAGTTGCCTGAACCCACTGTTGGCCATGTCTGACCTAAGAGGATTTGTTATGTTGAAACCTTGGATCTTAATCCCAATGAAGCACCAGTAAAGCCCCTCTGAACATAATACAATAAAAACCCTGTTTGCCCCTTGCCTATTTTTGGCTCAGTAGGATAGCACCTAAAGCTGTCCCACCTTTTATAGGCAACGTTGAGCAATAGTGTTATATGGAGCCAGTTTTGGATTTGCATGAGTAGATTTTACTGTCAGTTATGGCAGCAGGAGTGTTATTAGACTCCTTAACATTAATATGAACAATTGCATTTGTCAAAAAAAAAATAATGATTTAGAAACAAAATTAACTGATTTAGAGATTTTTCTAACAGTACCTGAAATCAAGCCAAAACCTGTCAATCTGAGTCCTTATTTTAATTTTTCTCAACACAAAACACTGTTGTATACCCAAATGTATCCTTCTATTGATTTTTCAGTTGACCACTTATGTCCCATGTTCTGCTCTGATTGTGTGACAAGTGCTGCTTGTTTTCCCTTTTGAATTTTTGTGTACAGAACTTTTATTTACCACACTGCACATGCTTCTCAAAATTACATAAAGCATTATTTAAATTTTGGTGTCAGGTGGTGCAGTAATTTACAGCATTTTTTTTTTTTTCTTTTGTAAAATGAGAAGTTCCCTCTTTAAGTGAAATTGAAAAGATTACCTAAACTCATAGTTACGAGTACCGGTAACTTTTTCACCTAGCTTCAATATTTTGTATACCAAACTTTTAGAAACGCTTCCCCCCATACCCAACTAATAATAATTAATTAAAGAAAGGCATCTTGTTAAAATATAATTGTGTTACAGATCCACTGAACAAAATTGAAAAAAATAAAATAAAATCAGCTCACCATGCTGATGAAGCACCACCTCCCTTCTGCTGCAGTAACAGGAGAAAACATGTCTGTTTTCTTCACACTCATCCATATTTACTTGTCTTGAGAAAAAAATAAAAGTAAAAATATTTGCTAGATTTTTGCCAGTTGTCAGGCTAGATTTTGTGATGTTTAATACACATGGACTATAGTGTTAATTACTGTGATGCAGATTCTGTTTTTAGGAAACAGCAGAAAAATTAAACAAAACTTCAGTTTGTTTGGTCATGACTTGATGCTTTTCAGAGTTCAAGTTCATATTTTGGACATCAGCCACAAAAGTTAATGCCCCACAATGCTTTCGGCCTCAGTTATTTAAATATG
>JARVGV010001587.1:21594565-21606278 GCA_031762435.1 Hypsolebias longignatus | reverse complement strand
CCCCCCCCCCCCACACACACACACACACCAATCATCCTCACATAAGCAGTTGCACAACTGTTTGGCTTCAGGTTTTCATAACTCTGAGCTATAACTCAAATCAGACCAAGAGAAAACAAACCAGATCGACTGCGTGTTGTCTTTGTGTGTGTGTCAACAGAGGCTATGGCATGGAAGGGTGGATTAAACTCACATCTGTCTTACTCTGCTTCCCATCTCTCTTTAATCCCCTGCCCACTGTGTTTTTAAGGAAGCACATGCTTTCATTAGTGCAGAAAGACTGGAGGATGTGACAGAAGAGAAGATAAGAGCTGAGCTCAGCAAAGCCCAAAACCATGCTCCTTCACAGTGGGTGAGGAGGAGCTCTCGGTCTGCAGACAAGGAGGAAATAGTGGTGAGTCTGCTGCACTACCTAGTTTGTCCAGTAGATGGCGACAAATACTTTAAATTACAGAAAAAGCAGTTTCCAAAAGTTCACTTTTCCTTCTGTTTTGTTTAGGAATAATTATTAAAGATATGTATGTACACAAAGACTTTAAGCACAAAACCGTGAGTTTGTAACTATTTTCTTCTTTTTCAAGGGAACGAACTACAGAAAAACTAATGCTGCAATGGAAATGAGATTTATAAACAGAGACTCGTTTTGGGCACGTGCAGAGGTAAGTCAAAATACTTTTTATACATATATACAGTATGTTTTTTTTTTAATCTAAACTATTACAGTGGAGGATGAAACATAATAATAATAATCATAAAATAATCTAATTAAATGTCAAGTTGAAGAGCTGCTGTTGAATCCAAAGCAGCAACATTTTTAAAGATGGCAATATTATCAGCTACTTTTTTTTTTTTTTTTTAATTTACCCTTTATTTATCCAGGTAGTCTCACTGAGTCACAATAACTGATTTTCAAGAGAGACCTGTTTAGGGAGCAGATGGTGGGGGTTAAGGGCCTTGCTCAGGGGCCCAGAGTGGGGAGAATGAGGGTGGAGGCAGGTGTGGATGTTTCACCTTGTCCACCCACATTTTGATGTTGACGGTACTGGGAGTTGAACCTGCGACTTTCTGATCACAGGCTCATCTTCTAATCTCTGCACCACCACTCCTCCATAGTTTTGAATAAGAAAACTCCGAATAGGCAGTTAAAACTGTTGAATCTGTGCAAATTGCTTAACATGAAATGAAATTGAGACATGCAATGGGGGTACCAAAACATAGGTTTGTATTTATGCTTACCCCTTTTTGTACATGTCAAAAGAAAGACATGTAAAATGTGTTATAGTGAATGTTTAACGTTTGAACATGTTTGAAATAACATGTACAGGTATACATGAACCAAAGAATGAATGAATAATGATTAAATTACAATACAGTATAAAGAAATTACACTTCACACTGTCCATTAAATCTATTTGTCCTTAGTTTTTAAGGCATTAAAAATAATACAAGAACATTTAATGTGTTAAACATGTTTTACAAAATGTTTAATTACCCCTTCTGAAATTATTATTATTATTATTATTATTTTTTTTTTTTTTACATAACACTTTACGTGTTTTCAAACTGATATTTACACGTTTGACCCATTTAGACCTGCTGCTTTGGGTCGAAGTAGGTTCAAAAGACAAAAAGCCGTTAAAGAAAAAAGGTACAATTATTTAATTTGTTAGTAAAATGAAAGTCCACTATCATTTTGTTCTTTGTGTGTGTCAGCGTGAAGAGGAAGAGAGGAAAGAAGAGGAGAGAAGAAGAGCGATGGAGGAGCGACGTCGCCTCGAAAGGGAAAGAGTCCTGAAGGAGCGAAGAGACGAGGAGGAGAGAGACAGAAAAATGAACGAGAAACTACAGATGATCGAGGAGCAGAGGTTTGAACAGTCCACACCATTTCCCTCTGTTTGTTAGCGGTTAGGTTTGGTGCAGTTTAGAATAAGAAAGAACATTTAACTCATTTAAAGAGTTTGAACCATAAAATTTGGGCATCGTGATGCGCTTCAGTTTCCGTTTCGCTCTTTATTTCTTGCAGAAGAAAACAGACAGAACAAGAAGAAGAGCTGCGAAAAAGGGAGAAATTAAGATGGGTGAGTGTAAATATCTTGCAGAAATTATACTTTTTACAATTACTTCCTCACACTCAAGCACAAAATGAGACTTCTCCATCTAGCTGGCCTGAATACAACATAAAAATAAAAATGATATACCACTTTGTTTACGTGTTTGTCAATGAGGCTGAAGCAGTTTTGAAGAAAGGCTGTGTGAGTCAGACAGTTTACCAAGGCAGAGCAGTTGTTATGGATCCACCTCTTTACTTTAGGATTAATGAGATTTACATGGTCCTATGTCACATTGAAAGAGGAAAACTGTTAAAAATGTTTGCACAAGTGTATAAATATTTGCTGCTGTGCATTTTAACTGACAGGAGCGGCAGCAAAGCGAGCATGAAGATGAAATGAGGGCTCGACTTCGGAGAAGTGAGTCCATAGAGAAAGCAGCAGTAAGTTATTTTTATTTTTTTACTATTTGTGTGAAAGTTTATGAAGCAGTCACACTATTCTGATACATTTTTCTTCCATTTGTTGACGCAATTCTCATCCCGCAGTTTTCAGCTATGTCAACGAATCATTCATCAAAACATTCAGTTCTTTCAGGACAATCCTGCTATGACTTTTGGTATTGGTGCAACTTTAGCTTTTAGAAATATTTAGCCTTTTTTTTTTTTTTTTTTTTTTGCCATACCTGTTTCTCATAGAAAATTAATTGAGCTCATTTTACATCCTTTTACTGCTCCTTTCACAGTCTGTTCTGGTTCAGCTTCTTTCAGTTTTCTTGTGCAGATAAATAAATAAATAAATAAATAAATAAATAAATTGCTATTTTCAGCAGTTTTTCAGCCGTTTAATGTTCAGGATCTTTCTGCTAATTACATTTTTTGTGCTTCTTCTAACTTCTTTCTGCTTATTTCAGCTTGTTATGCTCCTTTCAGCTTATTTCTGCAAGTTTAAGCTTTTCTACTGTTTCAATACTATTTAGCTGTTTTTAATGTTAATTTAAACTTTTTCAGCAAATTCCACAACATTCTGCTCTCGCTTTACTTCCTTTGTGTAATTCCAGCCTCTTTCTGCTTATTTAGCTATTTTCAGCAGTTACTTTTTTTTGCTCATTTCAGCTTTTTAAAAATATTTCACCCTTTTTAATGCTCATTTCTGCTTCTTTCAGCCTAATTGGGTGTTCTGCTTTATCTTAATCTAAGCTTGTTCTACCTTTTCAGCTACCCTTTAAGTGAATTTTAGCTGTTTCCAGATAGCCTATTCAAGTTTTTCATGGTAATTTCTGCTACTTTCGGTCTAATCAACTTCGTCCTGCTAATTTCAGCTTGTTATGCTCCTTCCAATTTATATCTGCTAGCTCCAGCATTTTCTGCTATGCCAGTTACTATTTAGCTGCTTTTGTGCTAAACTTAGTCTTTTCAGCTAATTCCTTTATTTGTTTAGCTCATTTCAGCTCTATCTGCTTCCTTCTGGTATTTAAGCTCCTTTCTGCCTTTTCAGCTACTTTTCAGCTTTTTCTTCTGTGTGCTAATTTCAGCTTTTTTTTAGCTAATTTCCTAAATGTTGTGCTCATTTCTGTTTTATTTAAACCTAATTCAGCAAATATTTGTTCTTTCTGCTTTCTTCTGCAAATTTAGGCTTGTTCTTCCATTTCAGCTACAGTTTCAGCGTGTTCTATTAGCTAATTTCAGCTGTTTTTTTCAGCAAGTTCTTCTGCAATACTCATTCACACTGCATTTGTGCATGAAATGTAATTTGTCTAGTTCTTTTAGTGTTAAATTAGCAGTTTGTAACTTGTCTTCACTATGGAAACACTATTTACTAGAAGGGTAATGTTGAAGACAGTAGTGCTCAACATAAATTCATCATTTATTCTAATTTTGTCATGAAACATTTACTGATGTATAGGAAGCAGCAGCTTTAGTGTCCCAACGCTCCATGAATCCGAGGGAGTTCTTCAGGCAGCTCTCATCTTCTTCACAAAGTCCCACAAGTCCTGGATCTTCCCGCACTGGTAGGAGCTTCAACAGAGACTCACATTCAGAGAGCAGTAAATGTGTCTGAAGGTTTCTGGCTGTCCAGTGTGTGAGTGTGTCTCAGAACTGGCAGAAAACAGCTCTGTTTGTCTCTAGGAAAACCGTTCAGACGATATCAGCGCAGCCTGACGGACACAGCCTTCATCTTCTCTAAAGCAGAGGAGAGTGCAGCAACCTCTCCACAAAGTTCTCCCCTGGTCTCTCCCTTCTTGAGGGGTCCTCGCTCCCCCATCTTCCAGGCCACTTCTCCTATTGAGAGCCCTGTTTTCCATCCTCTTAGCTCGCCGCAAAGACCCCAAGCCCCTACGTCACCAGCCACATCACCCATTCGTCCGGCACCTCCGTCAGCCCTGCCCAGCATCCCTCAGACTAATAACCAAGCTGCTGCTGAGCCCACAGAACCCCCAGCACCACCGACCTCGCCCAGTCTCCTGGCTTCTTTAACCCCCAGCCTAATAAATGACAATCCCTCTCAGTTGCATTTGGAGACTGAAGCAACCTCAGTTCCAAACATCCCAGCCCAGACAGAGGACTGGACATTGAACTTTGAGCCTGGTCTTCCTCCACAGGTTCTGGCAGATCCTATTCCCGAGTGTCCAGAGATGAACACAGGTACGTTCCCATGTTGGACTGACTTTCAGTGAAGCTGTGTTTTCATTGTACAACACATACAACCTTAAAAATAAAATAAAACAATATACAGTACAATAAAATACAAGCTGCAGTAGTCCCTCGTTTATCGCAGGGGTTACATTCCAGACACACCCACAATACGTGAAAAACTACAAAGTAGGAACACTATACAGTATTTATTTTAGTATTCATATATATTTTAAGGCTTTATAAACCCTTCTCACACTCTTACAATGTTTTAAACTCAAAAGTCAAAGTCAAATCAACTTTACTGTCAAAACTGCAATATATACAGGACATAGATTGAAAATTTGTTACTCTCAGACCATCACAGAAACTCTTAAACCTAAGTAATTTTAACAATAATCATATATGTATTGCAACATTCTATATGGGTACTAACCAGCCTTGGTCCAGTTCTGATGGGCTCTCTGCAGCCATTGAGCACCAAGATGCTTTTAGAGAGAGCCAGACCTTCTGATAGCCAGCACAAAATCACACAATGGTCCCGATAGAGTCCAAATCCACGTGAGAAATGTCCCGTGAGCTTTGGAGAAAACACTGGACTTCCAAGCAACACCTCCCCACTCGCAAGGCCTCATGGGCCGGCAAGCAGCACTCAGATTGGCCGATGAGGCTGGAAGTCCGGTTCTGGTCCAATTCCCGGGTCAGTTCCGTACAGCTCTCTGCATCCACTGAGCACCAGCATCACTATGAATAAGGACTTTTTCAGGATGGATCAAATATCTCCCTCCATTTCAGCAGAAGGCAGCGGCCAGCAGCACTGTTGGCTTCTGGGTAATGTAGGCCTTTTGACTGACGATACAGTTTAGGCTTATTGAGAGAAAACTGCAAAATGGCAGCGCCTGCCCAAAGTATTTATTTATTTTTGTTAACTTTTCACTGTATCCCGTACAGTCCCAAACCAAACCTGTGAGTAACATTAAAGTTACAATCTTACTTTGAATAAAACACAAAAGAGCGAGTCCGCTAAAGTCCAACTGCAAAGTAGCGAGGGACTACTGTACTGTCCCCATGAGAAAATTATTTTGTCTCATTGCTGTCCCACTAGCTGCCTTCACGTTCTTCAGGTAAACTAATAACATGGTTTCACAAAGCAAACTTAAGGGAAGAGATATTGTGCAATTGCAGTTTCAAAACTGTACAAATGTAAAAACAGGAAGGTTTTGCTCAACTCTTACTGCAGTATCAAAATAATCATTGCACAAGGTGTTTACTCTTTGTCAAGCTTTGCCCCCCCCCCCCCACCCCTAAAACAGCTTAAACCTACACAAATCCTTTAATTAGCAAATTCACAATAATTGACAATTTATTACAATGACATATTTTTTTGTTATTTACAGACCTCAGCGCAGCGAGTCAAGTGCGCATGATGCAGATGTCGGACACTGGCTTTAAAGTTCAAGCTGTTCTCGTGGAGGCAGATGAGGAAGAGGATGTGGAAGAATGGGATGAGGAAAAGCCTGAAACTCAGCCCGAGCTGTGTGCTGCTACAGCTGCAGCAGTTCAGGCTGAGGCGCAGGAGGTAGAGGAGGAGGAAAGTGAGGAGGCCAAGGAAGAAAAAGAACAAGAGGTGGCTCAAGACGAGGAGGATAAGGAAGAAGAGGAGGAGATGGGATCAGAGGAAGAAAATGACCCTGCATTGGTGGAGGGTCTAGCAGAAACGCCACAGGATGAAGAGAAGTCAGAGGAAGATGTAGAACTTTCAGGAGACATCCAGCCCCCTGCTGAGCCTGCTGAGCTTTCAGAGGACGAGGAGGAACCTTCACTCCCAGGTAAACTCTATTTGTGCGACTCGTTCTTTCATGACACGCACTGTCACAACGATTTTAAACATGCACTGCAGCTTTCTAAATATGTCTAATCCTATTAAGTTATCATTGAGTTGTTATTATTTCAGATGATGAGCCCATTTGTCAAGAGATTAAAGATGAGACTGTAATCTTGTCAGCCAACGGGATCACAAATGGTGCAGGCTCAGAGGAGCACAATGGCACAGGTTGGACATAAAACAAGCACTTTCTTTGTAGTGAGCAAATCTTTACTTTTTGTCCTCTTGCAGTTTTAGCTGGAATAAAAACTTTGCACATTTTTTTTTTCTCTCAGTGAGATCTTTAAGTCCTTCTGACACAGAGGGCAGCACATCCGAGCTGACAGTTTGCTACAGCACTGCAGAACACGATGACATCATTGAGAACATGAAGCAGGAAATCTCAGAAAATGGACAAGAGGTGTTTATATGCATTTATCATTCATCACATATTCTGGTTTATCTGAAGATATAATCTCGTTTTTGATTAAATGAACCTCAATGTAACTGTGAGAACCAGCAAACACCCCTTAAGCATGCGGATGTGAACACAAATAAATCTTTTAAGGAACGAAAATACATGTAAATATACAAAAGTTTTCCTTTTTTCCTTCTTGATTGTGTTGTGTTGTTTTTGAGTGAGAAATGTAATATTTTATGATTATAGCCTTTTTTTGACTCAATTTTCCCGTCCACTTCAGGATTCAGCTGAGCAGCACATGTGCGTCCGAGCGCTGTACGACTACCAGGCAGGTAAGCTGCCATTTGGAGGATAATTACCACACATGTGCACAGAAAGTGCTTCCATTTGCAGTAATTACACTGTGATTATCTGGTCTTCAACATGTTATCTCTCCGTTCCCACAGAGGACGAAACCGAGATCTCCTTTGAACCAGGTGACATCATCCGGGATGTGGAGACAGTGGACAAAGCCTGGTGGAGAGGGTGGAGCAAGGACGGTCAACAAGGCTTGTTCCCCGCCAATTATGTGGAGACCATATAGGCAGACCGAGGCACATAGTACACACATACTCACACACACACACACACACACACACACACACACACACACACACACACACACACACACACACACACACACACACACACATGCTCAGGGACACCTTCTTGCATCTTGTTTCAGCATGTTTTTACCTTAATCCTCCCACTGAAATGTTATACTTTCTCTTTAGTTGGAAGAATAAAGACACATGCAACTCGTGGTTTTGAAGAAAGAATAAAGAAAAGTGTGTCTCTCAGTTTTGATGGTTTTTTTTTTTAATATATATATTTTTTTTTTTTAAGAAAACACAAGCATGCAGATTTCACCCAGCCTCATTTTCGTTGAAACAATCACAAAGCCTTTTTTTTTTTTGTCTTCCCTGGACCAAAATAACTTTTTTTTTTCTTTTAAGATAGTGTGGAAATGGTGGTGGGGGGAGATCACGACAACAAATGATCACAAACTTGCATTCTTTTTTTTTTTATTCCTCCAAGTAACAAACGTAAAGTTCAGTATTTTTTTTAATCCACCCATGTTATAAACATAACTCTGCTCACCATTTGTTTCCATATACCAGGTATCATCTTGTAATCATCTTTTGTATTTTCTGCATACTCCTGCACCTCTAATTTGTCTCCAGAGCAGTAAAATCACCCATGCCAGAATTTAAGCATCAAATTATATATAATATAAAAAAATAAAAAAATCTGTGGAATATGATGTTAAATTTAACATTTGTATATTTCTACATTTTGGGTGGGTTGTATTGTGTTCATATGTCTTTACTTTTATTTTATTATTATTTTACCTTATTTGCAAGTCTTTTTTTAACATTTTATTGTATTTTTTCTGATAAGCCAGCAGTTTTAATAATCTTCAACATCATTAAAACACTAACCTGTATAAAATAATGTATAAAAACACCCATCATTGTCCCTTTTGTATGTTCTTTGCTTGTTTATTTGCAATTGTTCATTTGTATTTAATCAGATTATACAAATATATAGCATTTACACAGTGAAATTGTTGAAAAAGTGTTTTTGTCTTAGTGAGTGTCTATTTTTTTTATTATTTTTTTTAACCAATAGTACATATCTGCTTTTGGCTTTATAAGGTCACATTTTTAATGTTTTTTTTTTTTTGTTTTGTTTTGTTTTGTTTTTTTTTTTGCTAAAGTTATTATTTAGTGTTTGTTTAAAATAATAATAAAAAAAACATCTTGATTTTATCTTACTTGAGTTACACTCTTTGTTATTGGAAAACCAAACAATAGTCACAAGTATTAAAGTTAGATCAAGTGATAAATAGCAAATGTAATTAAAAGTAATAATAATAGTTCAGAGTACAGACGGTTCATATCTTATGTAGTCTCTAAACCACATTTTGGATTATTTTAAACAGATTATTTATTTTGTTATGGTTCAAGATGGGAAAAAAAAAAAAAAGAAAAAGTAAACAAAGTGGCAAAAAAAGTTGCAGTACTGCCCTGTGACCTATAGGGAGAGACATTGCCTTTTTCACATTTTCATCGACTGTTGAGAAAGAGTTAAGTGAATTGAACAAATTCCTCAGGACAAAAGGCAAAACATTTTGACAGGCAGAGCAGAGGCTCATTGTTAGACACATTACAGATGCAGGATATCCTGACACTCCTAAAGCTAAAAATTGCTAATGCTTCTACACCTTAAACAGTTTTTTTCCCCTGGGATAATAATGATTGATTGGATATGACATTAATATTTCTTAACCGTGCACCTTTAATACTTACGGGGTGGCTAGGTTACGCTCTCGTAGTGCCAGTTCAATAATAGTGTTTGGCAGATGTGCCTGTGTTCTGGAATAGAGAGGTAATGTTTGACATGGGTCTCATCCTTCTTGAACTGATGCCTGTTGACAGACTGACTAAATCTATCCAGGAGACTATTCTGTCAAAGTTACCCCAGAAGGTTAATCATCAGTGATATGTGTGAAGAAGTGATGAGTCTCTTATGAAATATTAATTGGTTAGTATGAAGAAGATGGCAAAAACCTCAAATGAGCAAGATTGGGCAATGGGGGGTGGTGGTGGTGGGGATAATTAAAGTTTTAAAGTGGCAGTGAGGTGGAAAATATATAGAGAGCATTGCACTTAATTTTATATTCGGTTTGCTTTAAAACAAATAACTTGTGTGAAAGATAATTATGAGAGCAGGACATTTGGACTTGGAGAAGGCAAATCATGATCGACAGTTTGTTCCCGCTGTTTTTTTTCCCATGGTCATCCTTACAACTCCAGAGATCCCTTGTCTCTTCTGATTAAGCGGACTGATATGGAGGCGCCAGCCACTGCGCCAGTCAACTTTCCTTTCCTCTCTTCCTTTTTGTCTTTAGGCTGTTCTTTCCATCTGTGACCGTCATCGATAACAAAAGCCCCCTCAACTGTGGCGTAAACCAACAGAGAAGACCACCACTCCTCTCGCCTCGACTTTCCCTTTATCTCTTCTTTAAGTGACAGACCCTATCTGACCAGCGGAGAGGCTGACAAGTGTGGGACGGCTGAGGTAAAATGGCGGTAGGGGAAGTGCCACTCATTGTAGCGTTATCAGCCTAATAGCAGTGACAGAAATCTAATCTGACCTGGCTGCTGATGGTTTGTGGCCTATTGGCTTGGGTTGTGCTCTGAAACAAATTCTGGCAACCCCACCGAGACACTTACAGGAAAGGAGAGGCGCAAACACGAAGCACATGCACAACCGCTGATGCCCACCATTCCGAGCCCTCGTTTCTAAGACAACCTACCTCTCCTGTATGTTTCTCAACTTGTTTCTTGTCACAGTCAACAACTAGGAGGTGCCACAACTTTCTTGATTAATTATGTTTGGGAGAGCTGTCATTTTGCAGGAGGAAAAAAAAAAACCTTACTTCAGCACTCTTTTAACTTTGCCTTGAGCCTTCTGTCTGTAAAATACTATAGCTGCAAGCATGGATCAGAGAGAGCAAAGTGAACCTTTTTCCTTTTTCTTTGTCTCAGACAAAAAAAAAAACACAGGGAACCACCTCCTCTTTATTTAGTTCTGCTCACCCTGAGGTCTATCGCCAACAAAACTGCCTGCTTGAATCTGCTTCGTTTCAAAGTGCTGGTGCTCATATTTGCTCTAACGGTTCAACAGAACTTGCAGGCCTATTCTTAAAACACGTAAGGAACTCCCATTGTACTCCTCTCCTGCTGAAATAAAGGTCAGTTTTTGGAAGAACACCATCCCTCTTTGAGAAGACGGTTTCTGTCTCTTTGTTTCGTGAGCCAAGCTGTCTCGGCAGGGAACAATTTGTTTGAGAGAAACCTTACACAGAACGGAAACTCTGTTGCTGACATGATATTGCATCAAAACTAAATACAGTTTTGATGTCATTTGCCTTTGAGGCAACTTCAATGCTGAAGCAGTTATCTGCGAAGATTAAAAAAAAAAAAAAACTGTTTCCCAACACACTTTAGCGCAGAGATAATTCCATCTTGTGTAAGTGCTGATAAAACCTTTGCTTTTTAAACATCTATCTTGTCCTTAACATTGTCATTTTCTCTTAAGATAATCTTCAAAATCATTGAATGCTTTGGAAGCTATGGTCGGCTCCAGGCAAGATTTTACTGTCAGTATAGAAACTGGCCCATTAACTTCTAAAGTCCTCTTTGGCAAAGCTCTCTATCCCCTCCATTGCCATCAAAAAGCTATTTTCCTCGGCCAGTCCCACACAGCTCTAACAATGCATGGAGGATTATAACATTTCACTGTCTTGAAACGAGATAGAAGAAGGAAAAAAAAAAGGATTTTAAAGAAGTCTCTTGTCTCCAGTCACTGGTGAAGCGCAGCTGGCAGCATTTCCACTTCTAGATTTTTATTTTTTTTCCCCTGACATGATTCCCGAGAGGTGGTTTTTGCTTTTACGATGTAAATCCTACACTTGTGATCAGCCAACATGTGGCATTGTGATCCCATCACATCACAGATATTGTTTTGTTCCCCACCTTCAGTTTGTAACTGATTAAGTCTGGCAGTCTATTGTGAAGCCATCTTCAAAGTGGTTGGAAACCCACAAGGGAGCATTGGTAGTTGTTAATTAATACAATAGAATTTGCAGTTGTTTTTTTCTCATTTGCAAGATTTAAAAAAAAAAAATGGGGGGGGGGGG
>JARVGV010001587.1:21574485-21584945 GCA_031762435.1 Hypsolebias longignatus | reverse complement strand
AGTATATGTATATATGTATGAATGAATGTGTAGGAGTATGAGCCAAGCACTGACATTAGCACTAATTTCAGGTTCTGTAGTTACTTCCAAAACACAATGGAGCTCAACAAGCTCCTTCTTAACACATGTACAGGCCTGTGGCATTGAGTGATTTGAATTCTTACTCTAGTGAGTTTTCCCCTTCCGTGAATTAATTAGTCTTTGCCAAAGCAGGGCCACATTTGTCATTTGAATTTATGTTAATGAGTGCTGAGGTCTTGTGAAGGAGCTGATAGGCCAGAGCAGCTGCTCTGTCCTTGCGGGGGCTAACTGTCTCCCCTCCCTTTTTCACTGCTTCATCTCACTGTCTATTCCTCTGTCTGGCTCCTTAGCCCATTCCTCTCTTTCAAGAGTTGTCTGGTCCCAACCACCACCACCTCCATAATCACTCCTCCCCTTCTATCACACACATTCAGACTTACACACACACCATTGTCTATTCCTTCAGCTTCCTCTCTTTGCATCCCCTCTCCTGTGGCCTTATCATTCACTGCTCTGCCCTCCTGATGGTCCTGAGTGTCATGACCTGTCAGAGGAGTGGATATGGCCCATGTCCCAGGCTGATAAACCAGCTAATTACCCAACTCTTCACATAAAGAAATTAATTGATGATGGGGACACACGCAGAACTCTATGGGCAGTAGATAGAACTGGCATCCATGAAAAGTCCAGGTAAGTATAAAACAACCAAAGTGTATAAAAGTAACAAACAAATGGATGTTGTAAATTTGCTCAGAAAAAGCAAAATAAAGCAGAATCTACTTTTCTCCACCTGTGCGTTATGTTGTTACAACTGAAAGCTGAGTGAAAAGTCAGTGGCATATCTTGGCAGCAATTTTTTATTTTTATTTTTTTGAGCCACGCACTCCAATCCTGCCTCCCAGGATCCCAATTTGATGGAGCAGAAATAAGCACTTTGGTGCTCTCTCTGCAATGTTCAAAATGCAGCATCAGCGGAGCGAGAGGTCCACATTCTGAAGTGCTCCATTTTGAAGTTTGCCTTCAGTTGCAGCCAAGTGTTTAAGACCGTGTTAGAGGACAATCCAGCCAGGCAACACAATGCACTTTCGCCTACTTTTTGTCCACCTGCAAAGCAAACTGCGACATCTTTTCATGCAGGCTTTTCACAAACATTATGGTCAGTGGAGAACTTTTTTCCAGATTTTGATTATCTCCAAGTCGACTTTGAACAATCAACCATAGTGACCTCTAAAATTTTGATAATACTAACTTGTTGTTATTCTGTTGCTTCAAAGGTTTTTCATGATAAAAAGTTTACTAAATGTTCACTGTTTAAATGATGCGTTTTTAATACTTGGGAAGTCAAACGAGACTAAAATTCATTTACTGTAGAGCTTCTAATAGGCTTACCATGGAGTGTTGAGAAGATACCATATTTATACTTTTTAGACTTAATCAAATTACATTGGGAACTTTATATGTTTATCACATCGTTCCCAACACCCTAGAGTGTCATCAGTAATTTGGCTCACATACATCCCACCTACTCAAAGAAGAAAGTGAGGACTAATGTCATTTCGAGGGGATTATCGTGATCTTTCAACACATCTTTGGGGAGTTAAGCGTGTTGTTAAAAAGAGGCAGGAAGGAGCAAGAAAAAGTGATAAAACCCCACCGCAGAGCTTCTGTTTTAACTTTCACAATTTCTCCCCTCTCTCTCTCTCTCTCTCTTCCGGATCGCTTCCATTTTCTCCCTCTGATCACCAAAAGCCATATTATGTGCTTGTCAAGATGGATAAACCCCCTCAGCCAAATGTTCAAATGAAAACAAATAAGTAGGAGACGTTCATGTAATCGCTTCTGCCAGAGAAAGGCTTTAAGAAGAACATAAACACTTTCTGGAAATGTGCCTCGCAAATTCTAATTCCCTCACGCTTTTGTTCGAGTCTCATTCAACTTCAGGACCATTTCATACGGAGCCGTGATGAGATGTCACCATCGGAGACATGGTTAAAAGTACTTTGCAGCACAGTTAGCAGCACTAAATAAAAATATGAGATCATATTACCTTGCTGCTTGTGAAACTGTCAGGATTCTATTCTGGGGATTTAAGAGGAGATTTCTTTAATTAACCTGGCTACAATTGCAAACGTGGAGGCAGACAAAAAATAAATAAATAAATATGAGGAAAGAAAATCCAGGCAGAGAAGGTGCAGTGGCACTTTTTGAACGTAGTAAAGCTCAAATTGTCTCATTATCAGGTCATGAATGCTCTTTGTTTGTAGTGGTGTGTTTTTCTATGGAATGGCTGGGCTCTTTTCACATGAGAAAAGTCCCCCAACTGTCACCAGACTCCCACAATCTTTCCAGCCAGCCCCCTCTAGTAAAGTTCCCATGGTGGTCCTTGGACAGCTCACAGACTTCTGTGCCAAATGCCTCAGTCAGACAGGGAGTTTGCTTAGATTTTAGCACCAAAGTGTGACAACAGATTTTCTATGATAATTATGGAGATTAGAATTCTTAACCTGCTTTGTACATGTGTGAAAAAAATATGGTTTATATTCAGGGTTAGAACAGATGTTTTTGTCTAATTGTCTAATCAGGGCAAGTTGGAGGTAACAGGCAAAGTTTTTTTTCTTGTACACTTTCTATCCTGCATCTGAGGCTAACATAATACAGAAATAGCAGAGAGAGGATAGCTTGGTGCGATGAAAAAAAGAAAAGCGAAAGAAACACGGTGGCCAAAAGATACTGGAAAGTAACAGAGAAAAAGCTCTCTTCTTGTTAAATATTAAAGTGAGAGAACATGGACTATTCTTGTTTTTTTTGTTTTTTTTGTTAGTTTTTTTCAACTCTGTGTGTGTGCAGTACACAAACTCCATTTCTCCTACTAATCTCCTGAAACTAAAAGTACTTTGTTAGAGCGCAGCAATTTTAATCAGTTCCTTAAATCATTGTTGCATATAAATGTTTACGTCAACACCATTTTAAAAAATGTACACAGACATATATCACGGTCTGTTTATTCAGCATAACTGAGCAGCTTAAGTAAAACAGAAAATCTTCACCTGATATGTCTGAAATTTTACATTCACAAAACAAGTGACTGATAAAAGCAAGAGCTGAGAAAATCACCATTTGGAGTGGACAGGGCAGATCTTAAAGTGACGTAATGGACACACAACACAAATAGCACTTGGCTGAAGACTTAAAGCCCTGACCCATGTGTCTAGGGAGCTCATTTTCATAGTAACTAAACACCAATAAAAAAGACCCCTTTTGAGTGAATGAAGCCAGAACACCAGCTATCCAATGAGAGAAAGAAGGATATAACATGTGCTGATGATCTCTTTAATATACTCAAAACCTGACTAACGTCATCATCAAAGCGTTTAATTAGAAAAAAAAGAAGGTATTTTTTTAAATATATTTAGGGCTACATTGAAACATTTTTCTTTGTTTAGTCATTTGCTTTTTCTGAACACTATGAGTGATGTATAGTAAAGTGCATTTAACATTTTCCACTCTAAAAAATGATGTATTGTGAGTGCAAGACATATCACATTTTACCATCATCAAGAACATTTCTCTTTCCTGCAGTAAGGAATCCAAGAGAACTGAACTTAAGATGACCACAAAGGTCTGATTTTAGTTCTGGTATTTTAACTGATAAGCAGAAACAGGACGTCAAGCTTGTGGGCCAGCTGGCTGGGCTCTAGTGTTTGTGTTGTGCTAGTTGGGATGTCAGGGCTACAGTGGGATGAAGGGGGCTGAAGGGGGTACAGGAGCAGGCCTCCTCCAGACTTGGCTGCTCCGACTAAATGGACCAGATCAATCACACTGGACGGAGCTGTGACAGTGAGTTAAGGTTCTGCGGCACGGCACAGGGTTTTTGGACACAACGGCCCTCGTCAAGTCTAGCTGGCTGACTGGCAATTGCTCGCGAAGCATTCCTCTCACATGCCATGGGCTCACTAAGCAGATGGCAATGGCAAGGACGGAGGCGGCTGTCCTGCTGTCAGTCCCAAGCCTGCATCCATCCAGAGACAAGTGATGAGATTAGAGTGTGGAGGATGTGGAGAAGGATGAAGCGCATGTTGTGGATGGAGGATGGATCTATGTCAGCCAGGTCTGGGCTGGATCACACAAATGAGGAGGTCAGGCCTGGTCTATGCCTGGTTCATTGATGCATGGTACTGGTTTGGGAATCCAGTGGCAACATAGATATTGGAATGTGGTGGAGTGTGGTAAGACATTTGAGGTCTGTCTTGGCATGGCATCTGTCAGAATGTGTTATGTGTGAGCTTGCTTGTGTGTGTGTGTGTGTGTGTGTGTGTGTGTGTGTGTGTGTGTGTGTGTGTGTGTGTGTGTGTGCCTGTGCATCTCATGAGGATCCACGTATAGTGGCATCCAGAGATGTGGCAAGGCTAGCATCATGCAGCAACACTCAAGAGGCCAAGCCAGAGCAAAATATGACCTACATTGCTATAAGTGAAGGAGGACGCTTAGCTTTCAGAACAAACACATAACAAACCTCAGCTCATGTGCTTTATGTACAATTACAGAACATGCACAGATTTACCTCATTTTATTATTTCATTAAACTTTAGAACACTTTTTTATTGTCCATACATTATATTCCATGCACATATTTTTGCAGCCATCTGGTCAAAGTTGCACAGAGGAAACATATACATGATCTGTGAATACAAATGTTACTTGGTTGTTAAGTGTCTGAGGGACAGATCTAATGAGCCACACTACCGTTTACATGTTGTGATTTAAATAAAGACAGCTATATTTCATGATATCTTCTCATGAGTACCTTGTGAAAGCTTTAAATTTGGTGCATATACTAAATGCTGCAGGCATCTTATTCTTGTTCTTGATCTAGATTTGATCTGATTCTTTATTGTTGCTAAAGCAGTGGGAGGGGTTTTGGCCTGTCACACTGCTTTGTTTACTTACTAACAAAGAGTCCTCCCACTTATTGCCTTTGAGTGCTTTCTTAGAAAGATGGGATTCAAAGCTCCGACTTCACAGTATTATATCTGTCTGTTTATATGAATTCAGAAACATTTGATTTTTCATTACTGCACAGTTTTTGTGTGTAAGTAGAACATTATCCACTTACATCTGCCATTTATTTCAATATGGAGCACATCTGTTTGATTATTAAATGGACTCAGTAGAAAATCATTGCAAATTGATATTAAACAGCACAATGATTCAGAGTTTCTACATTAAAACTTAAATTAGAGCTTGTGATTATAAAAGTACAAACACAAGACTAGTACAATATATTGAATTTATTTGTAAACCACATAATAAAAAACTGCCACTAACTGAAGAACTATACGTATATTAGTAGAAAATAATAAAAATAAAAAATAAAAAATAAAAATACATAATCACAAATGATGGAAAATTAAACAAACCCCATTAAAAAAAATGAAGTAAACTTTTCAACTCTTTCAGAGATAAAAGCAAATGAGTTCCAATGTGTTTTAAGATTAGATTTGATAACAGCAGATGTTGGAGGATTTGACAATTTAGGAGCTATAACTGCAAATGCCCGATCACATCTGTGTATAGACCTTGGGATAATTAATATCAAACAACCATTAGACTTAAGAGATCGGGAGGGCATCTGAGGTTGCCACAGATAGAAAGAAGTTTGCCCATTAGGTGTCTAATTGGTCAACAATACAAATTTTAAATCAATCTTAAAGTGAAAGAAGAGCAAGCAAAAAGAATCCAGCTCAAAAGAAGTAGACTCACTTTTCGAGTTTGTGTCAGTAGATATGCTTCAGCCTTCAGGACCAGCTTTTTCACGTCATCGAATTATTTGATTTTGATCTGATAAGGTTGTACTGTATTTTAAATGTTAAAATAATACAGCAAATAGGTGGAACAAACAAAGAAATAAAATGAACAGTCAACATGAAAGCCTACTTATGTTCAAAAATGAGTTGGAAGTCATGATCACATCCCCCGTCATGTTCTTTGCTCTGTCACTCTGCCACACCCCCTCTGCACTTTCAGCTCATCAGCCTGATTCGCTACACCTGCTCCCTCACTATTTAAGATCCACATTCACTCTAGTTCTCTGCCAGATTATCATACCATTCTGGGTTGCTGAAATCCAGCCATCTTGTTCATGATTCACGCCTTGTTCGTTGGATTTCGACCTCACGCTTCGTCTTTAGGATTTCGCCATGCCTGCTCTTTGCCTGATTGTGTCTGCCCATCTGACCCTGGTTTTGACTACTTCTTTTACTTAACAATTTTGGATTACAGACTGCCCACTGGATTTATTCTTGGAACTCTGACTCCCTAAGCTTGACCCCTGCTTTGCCCTTTGGACCTTGACCCTGTATTGCCCCGCTGTCCACAGCATTAAAGGCCTCCCTCTGCAGCTGCCTTCCAGTTGGTTATGGTGACATCATATCTTTAAACTCCGACAGGTGGCTCTCAGCCCACCTGCCTGAGAAGACTTGTTCCTGCAACTGGATTCTGACTCCCACCAGCAAGCTGTAAAACAATATATTTGTTTATACATTCTTGTTGTCTGGCTGATTCTGACTCCAAGCCCAGATTCTTGACAGGAAGAAGCATAAACGTAATCCCACCTACTTATAACTCAGGAACAAAACAGCACCTAAAAGAAACATTTTCTTTTCTTTCAGGTGCTCCTTTGTTCAGGGGTTATCACAGAAATCTAAGTTGCACAAAGACATGGCAATTATTTTTATGCCGTATGCCCTTCCTGAGACAACCACAGACCACCAAACTACTACAGCCCTCTGTGCTGAGCAGAGAGCTGCTATCCAGGGTGCCTGGGGGAGCAGATGGTGGGATTAAGTGCCTTGCTCAAGGGCTCAGATTGGGGCAAATGAGGGTAGAGGCTGGTGTGGGAGATATTTTTTAATTTAATTTTATTTATTTTTTTTAATATGAAGCTAATTTGTTTACCCAACTCTTTTGTTTATGACTGTGGTTACCTCCTCCTTCTTCTTCTATGGGCTTTTCCCTCTTCAGAAGTTGCTAAAGTGAGACATCCTCCTCCATCTCACTCTGTGTCTCTATAGTGACTGGGGGAAGTAGACCCCACATTAAATGAGGTGCCCAACTTGATCCAAGAGAGGGGACCAACATAAACCCAACCTGAGACATAAACAGGCACACACAGACAGCCTGACAGAGCCTCTGTTGGGCCAACCATGAGCCCCACTCACCCAACAGTGACCGCAAGCCTGCCCCAGGCCAAGGGCCAGAGCAGCAGGGAGCTGCAGCCAAGGAAGGCCGATCCACCACACCAAGAGCCCCGCACCACAGACCCGGAGAAGCCAGGCACGCCACCTACGCCCCCACCACAAATGTCAGACAATGAGCAGACAGTACCCGTTCACCCACCAACCCTTGCCCAGAACTCTAAATGTCAACATGCTACATATGAGAGTAGGCACTGGTCCCAGAGGTGAGAATGATTACACATCCCACACATCCCACATATGCTACCGTGTGCCCTCTCTTGACCCTATATATGCATGTGTCTTGAAAAGGTTATAAGTGTTTAGGTATAGTAAAATTGGGGCCCAGGTCGCCATGAGCCATGGAGATGGAAGATTCTCTCCACAGCTAGTAGTGCACCTGAACCCCAAGTTGTTTTATATTGGATGCTCTTCCTGACACAGGTTGACTGTGGATACCACCCATTCATTATTTTTACTCGCTTCTTCCATTTTGAGTTGTGGGGGGTCACTTTTGCTCCTAGCGATCACTGTGCTAGAGGTGGGGTACACCCTGGACAGGTTGCAAGTCCATCACAGGGCCACCTAGAGACAAACAAACATTCATGGGACAATTTAGAATTACCAATTAGCCTCAATTAACTTCAGTTAAATCCTCATTTTAAATTAAAAAAGTAAACCATTCAAGCTTTAATTGTTGCGCTTCAAGCTACGTTGCATGACTTTAGAAAAAAAAAAAAAAGCAGTTGTAAAGATTTTTTTTTAACAGATGGGGAACATTAAATGAAAAAAAAAAATATACAAAGAACTCTCGAGTAACTCCACATGTGTTCTATTGTTTTTTTGTTTTTAACATAACTGCAGCACACTTTGTACTTGTAGTTGTAATTTTATATTTAGAACAAGCCCATGGTACTTTACCTCCAAGGTGATCTTGTGAAAAAGTTTTCAACATATTTCCACTGACGACCTCTGGTGATGCACAGCGTAAACCAAGAGATTGTAAGAAGAAATGTCAGAACCTTGGACTGTTGGAGTCAGCCTCCCCACTATCACATACATTTACACCTCCAGATGCAGGAAGAGGGCCACCTGCATCATGAAGGACCTCACTCACCCAGCACTCACACTTTTTGCCCTGCTCCACTCAGGAAGGAGGTTGCAGAGCATTAAGTGTAGAACCACTAGACTGAGGAACAGCTCTGAGACTGTTGGACTCATGAATCTCTAATCAGGATAATCACAGTGAAAAATCTCATCATGTTGCTGCTGATCTGTTTCATGTTGCTGTGTTCATTCGTGCTCATCTTCCCACACAGACTTGTGTTCCTGCTGCTGTTCGTCGTAATGTTTTTTTATGCTATTAGTGCTTAGTGTATTATTTAGTTGATGATTTTCTTAGATCATATCTTAGATCTTATTACTGTTTGTCTTTTACGTTTTATTGTTGGATGTAACTGGGACCCTGCGTACATACCGGTAATCTCGTTCCACCACATGTATCATATGAGATGTGAGTGACAAATAAATCTCTCTGAATCTCAAACTGGAGAGTCAATTTTTTTATATTTGTCTTGTGGTGATTAAATTGTAAATGATGTGTTATAAAAGTATTATTTTGACATCACTGTGTGTATAGGATTTTGTGTGTGTTTGTGTGTGTGTGTGGACGGGGTGGCTATGCAAGGCCACTCTGGCACTTATACAGCATGCCTTATAAATAAGTAATGGTATTAGACATGTAGTGGTTAGTCATAGAAGAGGAAGGTCTATGCATCAACCCCACCTCTGTTTGCCTTGTACATATTTCATAAGATTCTGGGCTGGAGAGAAGTTGGAGGTTGTGGGTTATATGGGAGGTTGGTTAAAATAAAAGGCAGCGTGCACAGACTCCTCTCTGTTCACTGTCATGGCTCTGTTACTATTAATATTGCTAAGTGTCCTCTCTCTGTGCTGATACAAGTTTATGGTGTTTTTCTCCTCCCTGCCTTCCTGTATTTGACAACAAAATAGAGGCAGCTGCCGCCGAGCCGACCTAAATGCAGGGAGAACATAGTACAGGTTGCACAGTGTTAGTTTTAACAATTAGGACAAAGTTTCCTCTACAAAGTCCAGATGACCATCTTCTATGGTTCTCTGATCAGTGCTGGCGTGGAAAAGAACACACAAGCTTTTGTACTTCTGAGAAATTAAGCAGAGTAGGTTACGTACACATAAACGAGTATCGGTAAAAGCTTCTCCTGGTATGTTTCATCTCTTTTTTTTTTCATTCAATATCTATAGTTTGCAAAATGCTTGTGTTTTTTCTTGTTTGTTTGGTCAGTGAACATTGTTTACAGTTTGTGTATTGATCAGGAACCATTGGGGCTAGTTGATCATTTCACCTTTCTGTTTACTACCTCACCAAAATGAAGATACAGATCAACCTGCCTGACATTAGCTGACAATTCTCCATCAATGTAGTATATATTTTTCTCACTAAAATGACAGGGGTCATGTTATCATCTATTATTTTTACTTAATTCACAAACAATACTTTGAACTATTCAAGAAGAGACCCTGGTTTACTCATGAGTTAGCTGACCTCCTGTACAGGAGGGATCGGCTCTGGGCTACAGACAGACATTCTGGCTCAGACACTGATTTGTTGCATTTTTTTTTTTTACAGCTGCAGAATCAATGTGCAGCTTCCATCAAAGCCTCGAAACATAAATACTCTATCTCAGACCTCCAAAGATCTAAATGACCCTAACATATTTTTGGGAAAACCATCAAATCACTTTCCAGCACCTCTCATTCATATGACTTGTCACCACAACTGCTTGTGAAGTGTTCCTGTGTCAAATAAGCCTGAGATCCTAAACTGTTTCAATAGACATTGTATTGCTTCTAGTTCTGTATATGCCACAGTTACTAACAGGAAATCTTCTACTTCTCCTTTAAGCCAATCATCTATGAATCAAATCTCTCCTGCAAGTCAATCAGTAAACCACACAGTTTCATTTTCCCTGTTTTCTGTAAGTGAAAAATCAGCAGGACCTGACGACATTCCTCCATATTTCTTAATTAATTTATTTATTTCTTAATTAATGAATTAATTTATTTTATTTCCTTTGATGATATTTCATTGCTGTTAATTTTCATATTCAGCATTAGTGTGTGTTACAGTTTTCTGTTTTTAATTTCTTTTTATGTTTGTTGTAAAGC
>JARVGV010001587.1:21411992-21428550 GCA_031762435.1 Hypsolebias longignatus | reverse complement strand
AGTTAGTTAGTTAGTTAGTTAGTTAGTTAGTTAGTTAGTTAGTTAGTTAGTTAGTTAGTTAGTTAGTTAGTTAGTTGAATTTTTGTTGTATTCCCGCCTATGTCTTGCCCTATGTTCCGATCCAACATGGACAATTTCATTTCAGAGACGGAGAGTCCTGTATAAGCCTTCAGCCTGTTGATGTAGGATATTGCTGGTCATCCTCTTCCTTTGTGACCATGAGCTGGTTCCCAGAATAAAACACAACTGACACATTCCTTCTTGGTTCTGTAACAATGGCCAGCAAAATGAAGTTGGCTGATTTGAATCACCTTTGATACTGGTGGGAGGTCACTTGTTTTTCAGTTTATCTTGCTATAGGTAATTTCTAAGAAGACAAGTAAAACCCATCTCTTTTGTTTTGTTTCAGGGAATGACTGTGTTTCTATAGAAAAACACTGCCAATTGTGTTAAAGAACTTTATTTTTAGTTACCTTGAGAGTGATAAAGATTTTGTTGGGTTTAATAATTGCTGACAATCCTGAGTTATTCTGACACAGTTCATTCTCAGTGGAGGATAGCCATGTGCCGAAATATCTGAAATTGTTCACCTGTTTAATCAAGTCTAATGTGAGTGCACTCAGTTTCCCAGAAGTACTGTGCATCATTAATTCTGACAGGTTCTTCTGATAGGCATTCCCAGCAAACTATTTGACAACTCAGCTCCTTTCCTTACCTGAGTGTCCAAAACATGTGGCTGCAGATTAAATGGCACAACTACATAGCCTATCATTGATCTGCATAGTGTTATGTGGACTTATGGAAACCCATATGTTCAAACATGGTGTCAGTGATGGATGAATCATGCTTAACACAGAAGTCTAACAACCGAATATTGCGTGGGTTCAGATCAGAGAGGCCATTCTTCCACTCAAGCCCCTACTGGCCATACTGTATGATGCATGGGCACTAAAGTCCGTCAGCAAAATAAAGGAGTCTCCATTTGGAGCACCATCCAACACCACAGCTAAGGTCTCCCAGAAGGTTGGGAAGGCTGCCTGTCCAACCACCCAAGGTGTATGGAATCTACCCTCTCATTTACTGGGGAAAACATCAAGCCTGCAGGGATATAAGTAGACCTATATCTATCTGGTGCCTCTCACAATAGACAACTCCAGAATGGAATAATGTTCAGTCCATCCTGAGGATATTAGTTCCAGAGCACATGTTGTTCAACAAGGTGGGCCCAACTATATCTAGTCTGTCCCTCTTAATCCCACACGCAAGCTCAAGCTCCCAGTCCTTCCTCACTAGAGAGGTGACATTTCATGTCCCAAGAGCCAGTTTTGGTAGGCCAGGGTCAAAAACCATGGCCTTGCCTTTGGCTACTGCCCATGGTACTATAAATCTGACTTGTATGACTCTTCTTGCATGTGGTGGGGACATAGGAAAGCAAACCCATGTGAATGATCTGGACTGAGCCCAACCAGGTTGCATGAGTAAAAGCCCTGTCACTAGATGTTTACTCCCCAAGCTTGGCTCCAGGGTGGGGCTCTGGTAACTAATGTCCGAGCAAAAATCAAGCTCCTTGTTGTCATATATCTATATGTTTTTTTTTCTTCATAATTTAATTATATTGTATTACTTTGTATGATTTTTATGAATTGTTCATTCCTAGATTTGAAAACTGATTTTAATGAACTGTAAGTGTTCACTTTGAGCTGAGCAGTTTAACACTGTCACTTCACAACAAGAAAAACTCTGGATCAAATATTGGTCAAGTTTTTTCTTCATGGACTTCATGTCTTCTCGTTGCCTTTTTGTCCCCCCACCCCGTATTCCATTTTCCTACGACAGTCCAAAAAAATTACATCCATCCTATAACCATCCTATGTTTTTCCTTACTTCTGATGACCTTGGGTGTGACTTTTTGTGTCTCTTTTGACCCTGAAATGAACTGGTTATACCAACAGGATGTACCCCTCTTTTTGACAATTGGTTACTGGCATAAGATTGGTAGTAAAATTGTCTTCCTCTTACTACTTTGTAAAAGTGTATGATTTGTGACCATTTGTTCAATGGAAGGAAAGACAAAAACACAAATCAGACAACCTCAATATAACATTCCTTAATGCACTGATTACTTATGGCTTCTCAAATGTCTTTTACTCTTTTACTATATCTCAATCTTTCCATATTTGGTCTTCAATCTTGCGTCCTTATTCTGTCTTTGTCTAGTCTTGCCTTCGTAGTGCAGAGCTCTCTATCTGGCCCTAAGCAATTAGGTTTACTTAGCAGATTTCTTCATCCAAAATACATGTGACTGCATGGCCCCAGTATAGTTGTATCATGGTGGTGTATCAAAACACTGAGCCTATCCCTCATCGTTGACTTGCAATAATTAAATAAACTTTTACCAACATCCATTGATTCACTTTCCACCTCATTTCCCAACCAAAAAGATTATTAAATTCCTGTCCACCATGAGGTCATGACAATCCTAGACAGGGTAAACACTAAATTTTCAGTGTTTAAGGTTACAGGGAATAATGGTAATAGAAATTACCCTAAAAAAACAGATTAGTTTAGTGTCTTTGCCCAGAAACCTGTAAACAATCCAACCAAATCAATACAAAATACATTTTGCTGTCAGAAGTGTGAATATCTAACATCCAGGGCCACACTGAAGCCATGCTTTCACTCTTTCACAGTGTATTCACTCTTTTGGATGTATTCTGGGAAACAACTGATCTATATTCTACTCATCTTTCCCTAATAGCGTCAATCTCCACTTAAGTTATTTAGTTGATAAGAGGGATGTACAAAACACTAATTTGTGTTTTTGGTGTCACAATGTACATTAGATTCAGGCGTCAGATATGTGAGCGTGACTGGAAAATATTAGATCAAATTACCCAGAGCCACCCATACAAAACTCTGTCAGTGTGCTAAAGCTCACAGAAGATTTTATGATTTAAGCTTGTTGATTCTTGCACTATACTGAATGTGTCATTAAGAAGAAAAAATTGCTCTAAGTCATGGTGCCAGCAGCTCACAGGCAAACCAGACTTCTTTTTTTTTCTTCTTCTTCTTTTTTTGGATGGAAATGTACGATTTTTATCAGGTAGTAATGACAAAACATTTCCTGAGCATTTTGGTTTTTAGAAAAAGCAAAACTGTAGGTGGATTTTAGTCATGGATACACTCACATAAATGAGCTTATAATTACCAAATTATAGGTGTATACTGCTGCACCTGGTATTTTGACATTTGACATGATGCTATCAACGCCAGGTAAATTGTTCCAGCGGCTAATTTATTTATGATTCACGTACGCTGATTCTGCTTATGAAAGGAGTAAGATTATTTGTTGCAACAAATTTTATTTATTTTTAACATGTGTTTAAGCTCTTATACTTTAAATCATCAAAGTTTGCGTAACTTTCACTGAGGGACTGAAGTTTTCTTTTAGAAAATGACATCTCTTCTGTGAAACGTTTGCTCACAAAGTAAAAAACAATACATTGAGTTGTATTAATTGTGAAAAATAAGCATTTAATGTATTTTTTTTTATTAAAAGGGTGATTAATAGGTGCAAGCAAGGCAAAGGATGTTGTCTATATAGCTGTAAGTTTTAGATGCGTAAAGGGACAAAGGTAATCTTTTTTTGCAAGTGTGAAGATGGCAGCATTCTTTGGGGGGCATATATCCCAAGGCTGGCAAGAGGTCTGAGGTGTGTGTGCAATAGGAATGGGGTAAAGAGGGTGGGTGGGGATGACACTGATCCTTTGGAAGGCTAAATTTACTCAAGACTGATAGGAACAGGTGGGTTCTGCTGGGACAGCTGGGTGGTGGGGGTGGTCGAACAGAACCAGACCTGGTTTCAGTTCAGGCAGAGATCGGGGGCAAACACAACCCAAATCAGGGTTTCTGTTCAAAGCCAGCTGGTCTGGCTTTATTACATGCAGGACATTTATTTTGAGCTAATTTTAGTCTGATTTTTTATTATTATTATTATTTTTTTTTTTACTCTTTTTATTTTTGGTTTGTTTTTCACTTTTTTTATTTTATTATTTTTAAATAATTTGATTGAGCTGGGCCTCAGCTGGTGCAGCAGGGTGTAACTTCCTGGGGAAGCAGAAATACAGGCACCGGTGAGTTTTTCACAGCACACCTATTCCTTATTCGTATTTTTCCTCACCTTCTCATCTGAATCACATCATGTCAGTGGAAAAATGATCTGCCCTCCTCTCAGATGTCAAACCATACTCCGCACTGCAGTTCATGGCATGTTTAACAAATTGGGTTTAATTTTTAGATTGCAGTTTCTCAATTGCAAGTGTTTGGAAGTGTAATTGTAATATAAGAAAAATAAATAAAAGTGAAATCCTTGCTTTGGGGTCCTGTTGGTTTTAGAAATGACTCGTTCCCCCAAAATAGCTTTCTCATTTCTTGCTTACAGTTGCAAAATGTGCCATTCAGTCCAGTTATTGTAGGTAAAATGTTCTGAGAAAACTTTTTGAACATAATACTTTGTATTAAAGATATTTTAAATGAGTAAAAATCTTATTCAAACTAAAAGAACAAGAACAAACTATTTTATTTTATTTATTTATTTATTTATTTATTTATTTTTGGCAGGGGGTCCTTATGTGCCAAGAAAAAACACAATTTATTGCCAAACATTTTGTTCCTATTATGACTAGTCCACTATATGCCTAATTATATTTACAATATTTAGCACAAACAGTTTATTTTTTCTTTTGATTTCCTTTAACTTTTTAATTCCATTAATATATTCATTAATATGTAAGTATGCACTAAACAAACAGAAACTTGAAGCCATATATGTTTTTTTTATTTTATTTGTACATTATTTTTATAACTTGAGAGAGTTGCTCTAACCACTAACACACCCCCAAAAAAGTTGCTCCTTAGAAACTTTGACCCAGTTTACAGGAACAGCTTAGTCCTCACTTATTAGCTTTTCTGCCCCTAAAATTCCACGGCTTTGATGGTCGGCAGAGTTGAGGAAACGTGTTGTTTTCTTTCTCTGCGGGGCAGTGAATGTTTTTACATGAACGCCACTCTGCCTTTTGAAAGTCAGTTCACCCTCCAGCTCTGCTCTTATTTTTATTTAGATTTTTACAGTGCCAATAGAAAGGAATACTAACTTATCAGTGGTGGTAAAGTCTAGAATGAGGAAGTTACTTATTTGTTTTTGTTATTTTAAGTTGAGAAAGTACTGTACTGTCTTGGGTGAAAAGGTCAATTTGATAAACTGATCTTTATGTAGATTCAAGGTTCCTTTTTTTTTGTCCCGCTGTTCAGTGCATTTTAATTCAATGTGAATCAAGCAATTATCAAATTAGTTGTTTTAAGTCTGACCTTAAGCATGATTCGGCATAGGCTGTATGTTTATTTAATGGCATAACTGATCCAGATACTCTTGAATCCCAGTGTGTGAGTCATTGTGTTGCTCTGTATTTCGGTACAATGATAATAAAGTTGATTCTGATTCTGATTGTAGAACGTGTTCAAGTTTTAAACAAATTGTAAGTGAGCCGTGAACACTTACACACAAGGAAGCAGTTTTGATTGCAATGGTATGGAACATATGTTTTGCTTCTGTAATTGTTTACAGTACTGTAGTCATTTCTTCTAGTATCCATTCTTTATTTGCTCTTCTTTTTATCATTTAACTTTGGAACATTTCTAGCAGGGGTACGTCCTCCTGTGTGATAACTCCTTTTCCTTCTACCCCCTGAGTGCTGTAGAGGCCAGGAAACAGTATGACGCTTCTCAGCCACGATACAATACTCTTGTGCTGGTGCCGCCTAAATCTACAAAACACAAATGCTGGCGCTACGCAGCTCTTTTGATCTGGGGCTAATCTCAATTGCCTGCTTCCCCTCTGATCATGTATGAATAAGAATGAGTCGCGGGTGATCCTGAAGGCACAAAGAGCTTTAGACGCCGCTGCTCGTCTGCCAGGCTCCACCATGTAGCACAAGCCCGAGTCCTTATTGCTGGGCCTGCCGATCTCACATCTGAGCTGGGGAATCCTCATTTAGACATATATTCCACAGTGCTTGCTTTTCTTCTCAGCAAGATGTTATCAGCTGCTTGTTAGGAGTGTGGGAGAAATTGCACAGCTATGCTGAGTGATCTTTAATTGTCAAGAGAATTGGCAGAGGTCAACAGCTGCAGGACAAACTTTTGCTGTGTCATGTTTAGTAAAGGAAATTTGTCACATTCCAGATTTTTGCTTATTAAAACACATGGGTCATGTGGAACCTTGACCAAACCTTTGATAGTTTTTTGCACAAAATGACAGAAGTAAAGTAAATAAAGGCTGCTGTTTGCTAAAGATACATCTAGTTGCTTCAGCATTATTAAATGAGTCATAAGCAATGTTGGAGGAGACAGACAGCATCCTCTTTGTGCTGCAGACATTGATACAGAAAGTCTATCAAATTAAGACATGTCCTTATGCGGTTCCTGTGAAGAGTGATTCCATTCTTCCATTATCTTTACCCTCTTCTTCCTTTTTTGGGTCGCGGGGGGTCACTGGTGCTCATATCCAGCCATCACTGTGCGAGAGGCATGGGACACCCTGGGCAGGTCTCCAGTCCATCACAGGGACACATTGAGACAAACAACTATTCACTCTCTCACTCACACCTAGGGACAATTTAGAGTTACCAGTCAGCCTGACATGCATGTTTTTTGATCTGTGGGAGGAAACTGGAGCACCTGGAGAAAACCCACGCATGCACAGAGAGAACATGTGAACTCCACCCAGAAAGGCCCCTTGGACTGGGATTTGAACCAATGGCAACCTGCTCGCTGAGAGGTGGCAGCTCTACAAACTGCACCACCATGCTGACCTGAATAAAGAATCACTTTCCTAAATGTTTTTTTTTTTTTTTCTTTTTTTTTTTTTTACAATGAACAGTTTTTGTTTGTTTCAAAGACACAAACTGTGATAATTAAACATGATGTAACACTAGTTCTACTAACTTAGCTTAAAAAGCTTTAGCAGCTGATAGTCTTAATTAAAGTCAAACAGACTCATCCAGTTTTTTTTTTTAGCTTTTTCAGATGAACACATCTTTATTTGCTTGGCATTACCGTATATGTTTCAATGCAAATGTTCAGCTGGTGAATGTTGGCTCTTGAAATTCATGTTACATTGCAATGTTCTCCCTCGTAGCAGACCAATTACCTAAAAACGTTATTTAAATGTGGCCCCATCCAAGAGCTATACCAGTTTTACAAAAAACAACTTTGATCCACAGAGAACAAAAATATCTTTGTTAAATAAAAAATAAATAAATAACTAAGTAATAATGAAAATTTCTCAACCATTTATTTTGTTCAGGTACCTGCGAGCATGTCTCGACATTCAGGACAGAGTTGTTTTAGCGACACATGAGGATCTAAACAATACCAGTCAGGCAGAATTATTATTGGAAATGACAAGTCTATGAAAAAATGTAACAGTGGGCCACAGTTGAGCTGATTTATGCCTTTTACGTACGCATGAAGTTTTATTTTCAACATTTTTTTTATGGAACCTGCACGGGCACACGGTCCATTCCACTTCTGCACACAAATAAGACTTTTTCAGACACAGCTTTTACACCACTTCAAGAAACGCTTTCGAACGCCCTTTGAACTGAGACCAAAACAAAAGTAACGCTGGCATCTCTCCTTCATAGGCACAATTAGAGAAAGAGCAGCGAGAACAATGAAATAACTGTGCCTGCACGTGGAGCAGTTCATATGGGGATTATTTTCCGACCATTCAAAAGGAGGGAAAATCATTAGCGGAAAGTCAGTTTCTTTCTCCCTGCTGCCCCCACCCCACCCCGCACAGAGCAATCTGAAGGAGACAAAAAGAACATTTAGCCCTTGATATACAGACAGAAACCATGACAGTTTGGCTGGCTATTCATCAAGAAGACACGAGCAGAAGAATGGGTTAGAAAATCACCAGTGTCAGGAATTAAAAGATATAAAGGGAACAAATTAAACTGAAAACAATTAAAATGTTGGTTTGTGGGATAATTGTTACTCATATTTAATTTCCCTTCAACATGACCTTGCTCAAATGTTTGGATAGGTCTACAAAATGAACACGTTATAATGCTATTCACCAAATAAAGGATTTAAGGAGACATACAGCTGAGGGATACCTCTCATTAAGACCTGATGTACCTCTTTATTCTGTGTTGAGAAGAGTGCAGACCTCCCCTGCAGGCGGCACACTTAACTGCAGTGTGCATGTGTGTGTGTGAGTGAGAGTTTCATGTGGAGCAGATGGCTTACTGATGGCACCTGGCATGTTGCATATGCATTAATGAAACAGGTGAAATTATTTTGATTATAAACAGAAATCAGTCAACATCTAATCAGGCCTGATTAATTGAAAATGAATGCCAACGTGACTTCTTCTCTTTCAAATGTCCAGATGTTTGTTTGGTTATTTTGTCATACTAAAATCCTTACATCCAAGAGGGGTATACTTCCTAGTTCCGTTGTAATCACAATGACAGTGTAACGATGTGGAGAAGCAACAGGTTTGATCAACAGTTCAGCTGAGTCAGCACTCTCAGGACCAGGACCCTGCTCTTGTGATGTAACGCGAGCCTCAGGCAGAACAAAAGAAGAGCTTGTTGTCGAGCGTGCCTCATCCATAATTCAGAAAAGGTGTACTGACAGAATGCTGTTTGTTAAATACAACACATGCAAATCTCACGTGCTGTCTCATACGTGACGCTGCATGGAAAGAGCTTATAGCCGTTACAGTGGAGGAGTCCTTCTCACTTTAATATTCAGTTTCTACTTGACAAGCTGGCAAGAGATGTCAGCAAGATGTTTGCTCTGGCCTCACCACAAAGACAAACTGTGTTAGTGAAATACCTTGTAAGGTTTTACTGAAATAAGGATCACAGCAACCAGCGATAAACAGACAGAACTTTTCTCTTGCTTTCATGTTTTTTTTTTTCTTTACTTTTCTTTTTTTCTTTTAACAAAACGTGCCATATAAAATTACAAAGGTCACTTGTTGGGTCACTGAAATCCAAAAGTACACGAGTTTGTCTTAGATTAATGTAACTCCATATGTTATTTTATAAAATAGTGTGGTGAAGAAAAAAGAGTGGGTTGGTAAAATATGTAGTTTATGTTGGATGCATGATAATGGAAATAGAAATGGACCTTAAGTTTTATCAAATAACTTTTAGAAGGCAAATCACCTCATGGTACTGGAGTATTTGAGTCCAAATTATTGTCATTATGGATTAACTGTTAAGGAATCTAATCTTCAAAAACCCCTTGAAGTTAAGTGGGAATGCCACCTTAACGTGTTAAAATACCTTTTTATTTCCTTTCTTTAGTACACATGAAGACTGTCTCATGATATTAATGCTTTTCCTCATATATAACAATAGAAGAATGTCGATTAGAGGAATGCACTTGTGTTGTCTGAATTAATTAAAATGGATTTATCACCTTTGCTCTCCTAACTATATTGTACAGTAAAATCCCTGCCACATAATTACTGCAGACATCGCCCTCTGAGTTTCATTATGAACCTTATTAATAAGGAGCTTCACATCATGTAAAATATAGGGCTTCTAGAGACTAACACAAAAACCCAATGTGGAGAAGAAGAATCTTTTTTTTTTTCTTCTGAAAAATGGGAGCTGACTTCTAAAGAAGGTGTGCTTTGTGTGAGAAAGGAAGCTAGAAGTTTAGTCATTTCTGGACATAATGAGACTTTTTTTTTTTCAATAAACAAAGAGATGGTGCAGTTGGGAAATTAGTCAATTAAAAATATAACAACCAAAAGACAGTGTTATACGCTCTCAAATATTTATGGATGGATGTGAATATCTGTGAAAAATAATGAACATTATTGGTATTTAGTTCATTAAGGGAAAGAAAAACACGATTGGTGCATATGGAACACAATGTGGTTTTCCAAAATTATATTAACAATAAAAAAAAGAGTTTTATCATCATCATGATGTTTACTTGTCTATATTTTTCCAAAGAACTTACCCTCCAGACACTCAGAACTCAAAGGAAGAAAGTACACAACGATACAAACACCTGTGAAAAAGGAGAATGAGCAGCTTCCCAGCTGAGTCTGTACATTAAAATGGCCTGCAGGTCTTTTTGTCCCTACTGTGAAGGCTTTGGTCGTCACGTCATGTCGCATCAATCCACTGTCAAAACACCAAAATGTCTCTGAAAATCATTAGGGAGCATGTGCACGAAGACTGATTGAAATCCGTAAATACCAAATAAAGCTGGAAGCATCCTCAGACATATCCAACATACAACAAATACTCTCGGTTTCTTCTCGTGCCTCTGTAATAGCTGGCTAATTCTCCAGAGCGGTGAGGCAGAGTGCTTGACAGCATCATCGGCTGTGACAGGCAGATTGTGTTTTCACGTGAGCATGATTGACAACAGATTGCGACAAGCCCGGGTTGTTCCTGTTTGCCCTGGAAATGTGTTTGTATTTATTTAGTAGTTTTTTTTTTTTCTTTTGCATGAAAAAGGTTGCCTTTTCCTTCTCCTTTTTCCTGTTTAAAAAAATAAATAAAAAATTCAGATGAGCCATCCCTTGTATGTGTCTAAGACAGCATCTGTGTGTGACACATGCTCTAAAGCGACTGCCAGGAGAGGCTTAAGAAACAATCCAAGCGAGATCAATATCTCCAAACCGCACTTGTGTGTTTGACTTAACATCCAGTTGCAGCTTCCCCTGTCGCTTTAATATGCCAAACCTCACTATAAGCTGCATTTACTCAAAGGCCTAACGTGTGTATCCACTCACTGTGACATACTGTAATTGCATAATAGTCTGGCAAACTACAAAACATTTTTTAATTTTTTCCGCCTGGATTTGATATGACTGTCAACCCACACATTAACACACACACATACACACATGTTTTAGAGCATTAAAGGGTTAGTTCAAATCTTTTGACATGGGGTTTTTAGGAAGTTATTTGAACAATCAGTGTCTTACCTGGTGTAGATGGATTTTAAACAACTTCAGTAAAAAAAGAAAAAAGTGAAATGCCAACTAGGGGCTGAACAGACTAACTGACTAGTTGACTAGTCAATTCTAGGCAATCTCACAAGTTTTTATATTTCACGCCGACTAGTAGCACCCCCCCCCACCCACACACCCACACACACATGCTGTTGCCAACCCTATTTCACCCAATCCACATGGTGGATTAAATAAAATTAAACTATAAACGGCAGCATTTTTGCAGCTTGATAATAGTTTTGCTTTCCCTTTGACTTATTTGCAATGGTAGGAGCATAATAGGAGCATAAATCTATATCTGATGTTTTGTTGTTCTTTTTTTTTTTGATGAAAATAATAAATGATTTTTTTTTCAAATATGATATAGCGTCTTGAATTCTTATGACGTCATCGACTAGTCGAAGTAGACTCGACTTTTATCATGTTAAAGTTGGCTTTTTAAAATTATGTAGTCGTTTAACCCCTAATGCTAACACGCTAACGCTGAAAAGCTAGTCCAGTTGTTAAATTATTTCTTGTGAATGATATTTTACAAAACTTTACAGAAATGTTAATTTAATAGCACATGAAGAAAAAAAAGTATCTAATATAATAGTGACAGCTCTAATCACTGTACTGCAATGCTGCCTCTTGTCATGTATGACATATATCACACATCATGTGATATTAAGTCAAATATCAGATCACATGTTTTAACACTTCATATCATACATCATTTAAGACCATATTGTGGTGCATTTTATACCATATAATGTATCATATCATGTCATGGCAAATATCACATTTCATATCACATCCTAACAAAATGTTATGATATGACATGACCCAAAGGGTCAACTTTTTTTTGTTTCATTTGTACTAAATTAAAATTTATGAAAATAACACGGCATGCATAATGTGATACACTTTGAAGCACACAGAACAATAACTAGTGTTTACATGTTAAGCTGCCGTTACCTCATTGAGCTTTGGTGGTGTACAAGAAAATAGACAACAGGTCTCCTCCTGTTTTGCATTTAATGTATGAGGAAGGAATGAAGCTGTAAGTACGTCTTTTTCAGAGCTTTCTCTTCCCCTCCCAGTAGACAAGTCAGCAGCTATATATGAATATTCATGCACCCAACACTTGCCTTGTTTAATGATTTTTCCACATTCAAATGTATTCAATTCTCAATCTCAAATTTATTCCTCTGTAGTTATACGGCCATTTCAACACACATACACACACACACATTCAGATTTTACAATTAAGTTAGGGGAAAAAATATACCCACTATATGAAGATATCTGCACATACATGCAAAACGTAACTGTTTCAGTAGCAGGTTTATCCATCATCTCCTCACATCATTTTTTTTTCCTCCTAGGTGCCAATGAAAGCCATCCTCAAGCATTGTGAAGACTAAAAGAACCTCTCCAATGAGCTGCTGGCAGACTGCATAGAGAGCCAGGGCACGTAAGACAGAAGACGAAGGAACGCTGAATGTGGTACAAACACAAAACCGCCCTTGCACGCATACTTGTCAACATGTCACCAACAGAGTCAATGCAAATGCATGCTGCACACGCCAAGACATTTGAAAGGGAGGAAAAATTCCATCTTCCGAGGTTGTGAAAACTGTGCACTTGGTTCATGCATGGTTGATATGCAGTGCCATTGATATCTGCCATGTTGCATTTATGAACCGATGGTGTCTAACAGACTATGCCGTATCGATTTATTATGGAGGTCTGGGGTCCAGAGGAAGCGCTATTAAAGATTAAAGGGTCAGGTGATGTGTAGGTGGTATCCAGAGTCATCAGACACCAGTGGCTCGGGTTACATGCTGTAATGTCCGCCCGTCAAACAGATTATCCAGCTTGATTTATTCATTAACTGTTGTCCCCCCTGCTTCCTACACTGACTGACTGGGTGGCAAAACACAAGTTTACAACAGGTTAATGTCTGGAAAAAGGTCAAGAATAATGGTATTGTTGGTGTCCATTGACACCATTCTAGGTAGGTATTGATCTTTATTATTAATTTACATTTAACAAAACCAACCGCACATTCTCAAGCCAACTGCAATAAGGCGCATTACAAGTATACTAAACATCACTCGAGACAGACTACAATCTTTAAATTGATATAGCAACCATTTAATGAGAGAATAATAAAACTCTGGTATTACAAGACATACATATCTGTGTTACACATCTTTACAAAAAAGCCACAGCACTGCCTGTCGTCTGTCTTCTTATCAGCACTGGCAAACTTGCTGCTCTAATTGTTATCTTCACACTAATAGAGTGGATGTTTTGAAATCATTTGACTGGGCGGATAAAGACTTGGTAATTCCTCCAGTGCTTACTGTCTGTGTCATGGCTTATCTGTGTGAGATAGCTGCATGGGTCCTGGGAGATAGAAAGTGTGGTTTAGTGTTTGAGAAAGTAGGCAGCATTCACAGAAACTCGAGCAAAGAATTGTTTAGATTTTTTTTTTTTTTTTTTAATCGCTTCTCATCAAGATAAAGTATCAAATTAAGTTTTTTGGAGAATATTTTGCTGAACTGAACTGAATGAGGAAAAAGTTGAGTTTATTTAATGGTTAGTTCTATATACCGGTAGGCATTATATTCTTTAAACAGGAAATGTATTTATTAGTTTATCTACTTTTTCAAAAAGTTAAAACAAAAAAAAAAATCAACTTTTTTGTTATGTATTCCTTTTAACCATTTTCAAACTCCCATGGGGAAGTTATGAAGAAAGCACAAAGCAAGAAACAAAATCCATACAATTTATGTTTAATATTGATGTTTAATTAAAAATTATGTATGCAAAATTTCTATGTGTGTTTCTTAACCTACAAAAACAGCCAAAGTGACGGAAAATAAGTCAAATACCAGTCTAGCAAAAGTTTTGAACGTCTGACTGCAGGGCTCATTCATTGTGGAGCTCCATTGTCCTGTGTTGTCTCCAATAGTTATTCTTGATGGATGTCATATTCAGTTTTTCGTCTTTCCTTTTGCATTTTGCAGATTTGCTCTTGTATTTCCCCCTAAATCACATTCTCATTCTCCTCACATGTGTTTATACACGTCTCAATCACAGGACTCAAACTTCCATGTGGCTTTGGGTGGATTCCTTCAGAACTGATTATCAGTGTGGGAAACTACTTGCATAAATCGCACCATTTGAGCTCAGGATAACTTTTTTTGTTACATTTGAAATGACAAAGGCTTTGACAAAGTTTGCCAGGAGGTGAACATGAAAGCTGCCACAGCAAGAACTTCAGAACTTTGGCAGCTTCCTAATGTTGTTATCAGTGTTCTCCATCGGTCCATTAGTTAAAGCAGACATCAGTATCGTCTTCCTCTAGTGGTCCTTTCTGAGCACTTAATTGCGCGTCCACTCGGGGCTGGCGCGATAATAAAGCGTAAAAGAGTCTCGTTCATTAAACAAGTTGGAAACAGTGAGACCGCCCCTTTTCCAAGAGTCAAATAAAAAAAGAGGAGAAAAGAAAAAGAAAGATTATTTCTCCTCGAGGAGAAACGCAGAGTTGGTGTAGAGGGGGGAACATTGGCTGACGGAAGGACCAGCTCCGGCACTTCACCTCCACCGAGTCCCTCGCCGCTCACCGGCACCTCAGGGAGCAGGCGCAGCGTCCTCACCGCCTCCACAGCAGACTGTCCGATCGCGCATGGGTTGGGGGGGGGAGCGACAGAGACACGAGGAGAGAGAGAGAGAAAGAGAGAGAGAGGAGTTTCTCTGATATTACGCAGACGCCTACCACGTAGCTACTGTGCGTTACTTTTTCTTTTTTTTTTTCTTCCTTTTTTTTTTTTTTTTTTTTTGCCTCCCCTCTCGCGCGCGGCGCCTTCTTTTGCTAAGTTGCGCTCCTGGATGTTAAGTGCGTCTGAGAGAAGTCCGTCCCCATCAGGCAGCGCGGCTCCGACCTTCCTGTCAAACGGCCGCGCCACACGAGCCGGCGGAGCGCGTCTCGTCTCTCTTTTCTTTTCATTCACCCCCACTCGTTCCTCCTGTCTCTCTTCAGCCGGGAGAAGATTTCAGAGCGAAACAAAAGTAAGTACAACACTTTGACCCTCACTCGCACGAGATGTCAGTTGTTGTTTTGTTTTTTTTCTTCTTCTTTTCGTCTCCAAAACTTGAGGGTTTTATTTGGATGCGCGCGCGCGCTGCCTGAAAGTGCATGAACTGCGTGTATCGATTTGTTGTGACCTCTGTCGACTTTCCGCCGGTGACAGCTCTGCTGCTGTAATTACAAGGTGACACCAAATAGCAGGTTATAGGGTCTATTAGGAGATCTCGTGTCTTGTATTTGATGTCTCTGATGTGCGTGGTGACCTTGTGCAGGTTTCTCATGTCCACCACATGCAGGCGCACAAAGCCTCCCCCCCACACACACACAACATCTCTGGAGTCACTCTCCTCAACTCAGATTCAGATTCCTTAACTCAACATGTCTTTAAAAAAGTAAACTTGGGAACATAATTAATAAATAACTTGGAATAAAACAACTTTTGAACCACGCAAAACAACAATATAGTATAAAATGAAATGTGCTTTAATAAAACTTAATTGATTTTCACCCATCTATAAGTAAAATACACCAAAAGGATACACGAAATATGTCTCGCTTCATGTAAGCATGTCAAAACTGAAGTATTTTATAACTTAGTTTTAGCATATGGTGCATTTTGACATCTTATAATTAATTTATAAGTTAGACAAGCTCATACAGGGAACACAGTTTGGACATTTATCCAGAGCAGAGTCGCTGAATATTGCAATGAATCAGACTTTTGGAGAAGATTTGTCTGGCTCAGCAACAACTTTCCTCTCGGCGACTTTGTGTTTGACTTTTTGTACATCAGGAAATACATACAGGATATATTTACAAGGTGAGCTCAGTTCACTCTCGTACGGCTCAGATGAACCTGTTGCAATGAGAGGATGGATTAAAACGGACACCACAATTAACTTGTGGCAACTTTCACTCGCTGCTGCTTTTTGAATTAAAATGTGCATTTCTTATGTTAAATGAGGCCCAGAGATGAGGATAAATAAATAAATAAATAAACCACACAGCACACGTTCTTTTAATTTGAGCTTAACGGTAGAGCAGCCAAATGTCTTTATTTAAATACATGTTATAGTCTGAAAATGTTAGCCGCATTTATATTTGAACTAACAGAACGACTGCATTATTTACAAAACGCTTTTTTAAGATTTACAAGATAGATTAAAGTTGAAACACTTGCATGTAATGCATATATAAAATGCTTGGACTTTTTGAAAAGTCTTATTCTAAGCGGGCAAAGTGTTCAGAGCAGATCACCTTGATGTGTTTGTCTAAAGCCGACTGCTTGCGTTCACTCAGTGCTCGGCTGTGACTTCAGTTTGAAGAAAGAAATGTCCCTGTTTGAAGTAAACGCAACATTAAAGATACATTTTTCACGACCTGGTCGATGTCCCAGTATTTTTTTTTTGTTTTAGTCTGTT
>JARVGV010001587.1:21370930-21381319 GCA_031762435.1 Hypsolebias longignatus | reverse complement strand
CAAATTTTTTTTGAGGATATTTTGTTAGCTAACTAATTGGAAACACATTAAAACAGCATTCTAAGTATGCTGTTGTTGTGTTACATTGAAAAAAACGTGTTTAAAACGACGTTAACGGCCGCCACGTGAGTAGTGCTTCGAGTTACGGCCGAAAATTCGGAGTTACGGCCGCCACGTGGGGGGCGCTCCGACTTACAGCAAATCGAGTTACGAACGTGCCGTAGGAACGGATCTCGTTCGTAACTTGGGGACTACCTGTATTTATATTTCTTATTTACTTATTTGTGTGTATGGGATCAATTGTACCAATGGCAACATAACAATAATTGAGATATAGAGTAATGAATGCAAGGGGTCTTATGGCACGGCTGCGCAAATGCAAAATCAAATGGGACATTTTATTTGTTGTTGCTGGACATGTTTGCCGAGTGTGGACAACAAAACATGATAGTCAGTGGCCATTCCAGATTGCACTTTGCATTTGACAACAAATCACTTTATCTAATCAAATAAATGATATTTCTTAGAATTTTTTTTTACCTCATTTGAATGCGTTGAACTGTCTAAATTAATGTGGTGACGATGTGTGCTAATTTCAGCCCTTCCATTTCCATTTGGTGAAGTCAGTTTTAAAGTGTGTTGATAATGATGTAGCTCATGCATTAAATGAGAAAATACACAAGTAACCTCTTTTCATTCATTATTCCAGTCTATTATTCATACAGTGAATCTTTTTGTTTTATTTAAATTTAGCTAATAATTCATTCTATAAAATGCATTAATCCATTTAGCGTATACTTTTGCAGTCTTGCTTGGTGCTTTTTATGTGCACCATCCTCTTAAGTCCTTCTGTAGCCGATGTATTAACTTGACTCTGCTGAATCCATGAAGAGAGTTATCACGTGTTTCAGCGAGCGCCTGTGTCCAGATTTCCCTACTTTGTAGCTCTTTCTTTTATGGCATCTCCATTAGAGAGCTGAGGGTGGTTAACGTGTAAACAGCCATGTCAGGAGAAGATGCTGAAGAGCCTAGTGGGGGCTAATACTATGAAGCATTACCTATAACTTGATCCCCCAGAGGACTCCACTCTTTTTGAGCAATTCATTGCAGGAGAAATTGATTTGAAGAGGCCATAAGCCTGACATGGGGTGTACTAAAGGGATTGGCCACATGGGCTGACTCTACCATGCATATCACAGTTGGGAGGCAGGAGTGGAGAAGACATCAAATCTTTTGTCTACAACCTGCATGTGCCACTGTTGAGTGACGTCACAGGTGCAGGAGCAGTAGGTCGTTGAGCTTGCAGGGAGGGAGGAGCAAAGCACAATTCCTGTTGAGTTGACAATGAGAAAAGGTTCAAGAACAAAATAACTGGATTTTGGGATTTGGACAACATTGAAGTTCCTCCATAGAGAAGCAGAATAATTTGAATTTTGGCATCTGATATGCACCATTTGCCACACCAAATGTTGCGTCATCTCTTGTCTTCTTTACACTGAGATGTATGCATCATTCTTCCTCTATTTACTGCTGTGCCTGAAGTTGTAGTGGGAGGAGAGGCAGAGGTAGGGGAAGAAGTGTGGGCGGCTGGCATAGAGACCTGCTACATTAGCAATAAAGCTCTATGTAATTAGCATGTCTTTGGTTGATAATTAGCGTTGTTGAGAGAGTGGCACTGAGAACGTTGCACTGCCTCTCTAGCAACAGCATGTTTACAAGAGGCTTGGGGGCTGATCTCTCTACCTCCTCCATTATTTTTGTGTCCAGTGTTGTGTTTTATTGTGTACTTTGGTGTCCAGTTTTTCACTCACCCAGAGTTATCACTATGTTTGTTTTTTTATTTCAATATCCTAAATCTGCGCATAGGTCATGGATGTAAATACAGTATGTACAGTAAAAGATAAGCAGAGGGATAAAGAGAAAATTAATTTTAAGAATAGTATTTTATGCCTCACTCGAAAACCAGCTCAGACGATGTTTCTACTGATAACTGTGAAAGCAAAAGAAACTAAAGTTCAAGCGTTTCTTAACACAAATTACAAAACAAAAGAGAGACGGCTAATGAAAAAAAATTGAGAAATCACATAATATAGCAGCAATTGCAAACATGAGAACATGATTTGTTTTCTGATGCTTGCATTTGGTTTTGTTCCACGTTGAGCAAAGATATCTTAACTTACAGATCATCCACTCTTGACTGTATAACACATAATGCAATACACTCTGTTGTTAGCTTTTGCAAAATCAAAAGGGTAGGTCCTCTTAATTAATGACAAATGTTCAGAGAGACAAAAGCTCTAAGCTCATCTGGGCTCTCATAGCTTGATAAAAGCAAACGGAGACAGATCCTTTATCACTGGATGTCAATGGAAGGTCCAAGTGTGTCATCCTGGCAGGTCTGCAGCACACTCTGAGTCTGGCTGAAGATAAAACAGTCAAACATGCAGATAGATTTCCTATACTCGCTGTTTGCCAGACCAGTTTCCTGGACATGTGAACAACGTTAAAGCTGTGTTGGGAAGAGACCAGAGAATGGATTCATTGCTCACTCGCTCTTTTTTTTGTCTCATTTTATTCATGCCTAAGAACAATCACTTTTAGTCGTTATTGGTGATTTATTATTCCAGTATGGGGGTTGGTAATTGCAATGGCACATGAAAGAATCCTTTCTTTCCCCTCCTGATGATTGCAGCTCTAGCCCAAACCTAAGCAGCATTGGCTGGCTCATGCTGTGATTGAAAGGCCCCAAATCCAACAACACACTTGGGCTTTGCCAAATCCCCTCTCCACAATGTGCTTGTTCTCCTCATTGCTGAGACAAAGGATGAAGGTTTGTAAAACAACCAAAGCGTTAGTTATTCTGGTGGTGGGGAGAAGCATTCCTTCACTTCCTGAAAAAAAAAAAAAAATCCAGAGTGAGGTAAAGCTTAGAATCCATTTTTATTTAGACGTCCAGTTCAAGCTGTTATCCTACAGTGTGTTTGACCTGTGTACGCTTGGCCGTACTACATGGAAGCCTCTGTGTCAACATGCGTGGTGACAATCGGTTGGAGACATGCGGAGCTAACAGCATTGTGATGACCTCAGGCAGAACGACACATCTTGTCTTTGGCTCAGGTATCACATGCAGTGGCACATGGCTCTTGGTACTGAAGTGACCTGCCTGCTTGCCTACCTGCCAGCGAAAGACCTCTGACCAATCCCATTTCCAGAAGATTTACCTAATCTGAAAATTCAGCTCACCTTGTAATCTTAAACAGTAGCAGCACGGACTTGGCTCCCCACCAAACCGCAACTCTTCTCTTTTCTTTCTTTTCTCTCTTTCTGTCCTCGCTAAGAAGGAACTATTGAACAAGAGCAGAAGGGACAGAGGGATGGATGAGTGTTAGAAATGAAGGAGCAACGGAGGGAGGCAGGGAAAGAGGGATGGAGGGAGAAAGGCTGGTAATTATTTCCAAAGGTCATTCTGTTAATGACTACCTGCTTGGCTAATGAGATTCAGCAAAGCTCCCTCACCATGTTTCACCCCACATATGTTTCACCCGTGTGCCGAGATGTGTGAGAAGCACAGGTGTGATTTTATCCCAGTGACAGTCCACTGGAAAGGACGGGGAGCGTGAGGTAGGGGGGTGGTGCTGCTGGGGGGAGTGTGAATGAAGAAATATAAAGCGGAGGTACATAAAGGCGGGTATTCTGGAAGACAGCACCATACAGTTGCACAACGTCCACACAACTGAACAAGATTTTCTGAAATAATATTACCACAAAGACGTATTCAAGCAAAGCTCAAAAACTCCATTTGAATGCTTTTTAATTTCTTTTTTTTCCCCCTTAAATTCTTGCAAGCCAACAAGACATGTGATCTCCTTTTTTCTGATCTGCCAGTGTGCTTGTGTTCCCCCACACTCCTGTGAAAATATTTTTCAGTGTGTAAGCTATTCTGTGCGCTTATTTGGTTTCTAAACAGCGTGGAGAACATTAGCCTTGAGGAGTTTTCTGTGTTGATCGGCTCACTGAATGACTTCTCCTCATGGTTCTCAGCGACTATAAAACTATTTGGACTTGAATGTAACTTCTGCTCTATTATTTTTACACACGTCTCAGCATCCAGCAGAAACAAGGGGAGTCATGGCATATCTACTGTGAGGTTGTTGTCCACGCTAAATGTGCGTGGCGTCATTGTAGAACAGGGCACGTGTGGCGGGTGGAGCGGAGGAGAGTGGTTGTCACAGCAGTCACAGTGCTTCAGTCTTTACAAGTGATGAACAACATGGCTTGTTTTTCTTGATGAGCTGAGGATTAGGATGTGAAGCTGCTTTGGTTGACTAAGTAAATTAACCTTGTGACACTGGATGGATAAGAGTATAGCAGTTTATTAAAACAAAGACTTGGATTTTATACACGCTATCACACACTTGCCAATTTAAAAAAAAAAGTAAAAAAATATATATATCCTGTTTTAGGATCTTACAACTCAAATGTATTTTTATATATGTATATGTGTATGTATATGTGTATGTATATGTACATGTGTATGTATACGTATATGTATATATGTATACAGTATATATATACAGGTAGTCCTCGACTTACGGCCCCCCAGACTTACAGCATTTCAGACTTACGGCCCGCCTCCCCAGTGACATCATCACACCTCCCATTGACGTTCAATAGCTGCACAGTGCCTATTCTATGTGTTTTTGAGGGTACTGTGTTAGCTAACTGCTTGGAAATACAGTACTGTACATGTTTAAGGTACAGATTGTACGCTGGTGTTGTGTTACGTTGGAAAAAAAAAAAACGTGTTTAAAATGCCATTTACCGTTCTTTTTCCGACTTACGGCAAAAATCTGGACTTACGGCCGCCACGTGGGATGAGCTCCGACTTACGTTAAAATCGAGTTACGAACGGTTTGTAGGTACAGAACTCGTTCGTAAGTTGAGGACTACCTGTATTTGGTTTATCTTTTGTTTTATGTGGCTGCTGTCTCTGACGCTGGCCAAGTTGGTCCAAAAGGATTTGTTTGTTTGTAAGGACAGCAGTTCACAAAGTTGGGTTCAGTACCCCCACTGAATAATTCCCACAAAAATCTATTTTTATTCAAGTTCAAGTTTCTTTATTGTCATTCGCATCACACATGGTAAATGAGGTGGAACAAAACTGTGTAGGTCTCCGTTACACCCAAAATTGGCTAGCGAGTTAAAATTTTGTGAGCCTGCATTGATGACATACAAGTACAATACCCCCAAAAAACATATCTATTTTGTTTTACTTTTGATTTGCAAGACAGCACACACGGGATTTTCTTGTAGACACAAAGTAATTTTCTGAACAAGCTAAACTGAAATTTTACGTTTTAAAGTAATAATATACCAAATATAGGCTGATTTGACATCAGCGCATGCTGTTTAACACATTCATTAACCATTGTTTAAAGTTTTATAACAATACATATTAAGACCTGAATTTAAAATTTTTATAGGATTTTAATTTATCCCAAATTTTAGATTCTGAAGTGCATTTACTTACCGGTATTTAAATCAAGATACAAAATCTTGGTATAACTTTGAATTTATTTTTTTTTTCAAGCTCTTTAAAATTAAATTCTGATCTTGTGAAAATGCCGTTGTAACAAACACAAAATGTTGCCCCGCTGTTGTTTTACGGGTCAGAAGCGGACTAGTTTTGGAACCACAGCTGTAGAAAACAAGGTCAACATACAGTATAAGTAAGCGTCATTCCAGTTTTCATTTATTATGTACGTAGTGTTTGAATTTAGTAGCCCACCCCTTGAAACTAATTTGTTTCAACTAACTGTATTTTTACAGTGTGGTATAAACTTCCTTTAATGATATTTCTAAATTATTAGTTACCTGCTGGGCTATCTGTGAGAACTGAGAGGATGTGATGGAAGTGGGAATGGTTGCTGGCCGTGATTCAGTGCTGCCCTGTTGTACTTCTTCCATAGTAACTGGGAAGAAATAAATCAATATTATGGTCTTGCATTGGCTCTGATCATGTAACAAGTCTGTCGTGGCGCTTCCTGCATGTAAAACTGCTGAAAAAAACCTTATTAATCAGCAGACATTACCAGCTCTGCCTTCACAGCAATAACAACAACAAAAAAAAAAAAACAACGTTTATTGATTCAGTAAAAACTAAAAGTTTCCACATGATGTGAATGGGGAAAAAAAATCAACTTCCTCTTTCGCTCAGTTGCATCGTTTGTCAACGCAAGCAACGTTAACTTGGGTTGCGAAACATTCCGCGTCAAACTTTTACTATTATTGAACTAATACATAATTTATTAAAATGTCCAACTTCATTATAAACAAACGTGCAGCACTTGGAAGAAGAAAAAAAAAGAGCCGCTATTCTCAGAGATCGAGCTGATTAACGTTACCGCAGCTACGCCTGCTAACCAGTTAAGCGGATATACGTTAACGCTTTAAAAAAACAATTTCAGGGCAAAACGCTTGACAAGTTTTGCTCATCTGGTTTGCGGGACGGACGAGCAGTTTTTCCCAGCGAGCAAATATATGTTACTCTGTCACTGGCACGCAACTTATCGCGTCAAAAGACGTCAGCGATACGAGGAGCCATTAAGCTAACTACCCCTTCCCTTTTCGTAGTTGACGAAGCTACAGCCGCCATTACGGCTATGGAGGAGCAGACAGACGGACAGACAGCACAGAAAGTACCGCTCAGTCAGCCAAAATTTACCTTTTCAAATGACGTCTGACTGTTCTTGCTCACAGCGGGAAGTTCGGGTAATTCGTGCACAGACTTTCGTGAAATAAGTGACCCGTGTAGTTACTTAGCAGTAACGGCTAACGGCTAAAAACACAAAGATGACAGCTAAAAAAAAATAGCTGACCACCTTTTCCCCCCAAAGGAAATGGGCGGAGCTACCGAGCAAGATACGTTACATAATAGCTCTTCTCGGCTCTGTGATTGGTGGAAAAGTTTGCAGCTTGTACTTGAAAAAATTCAAGCCAATGTGTCTTGTAGTTTTTACTTGAAGGAAATTTTCTGTATTTAAAGTCGGTCTAGCTTAAACTGTACTTAGGTTCAGATATCCTTTCCATTCATTCAACCTTTATTTATACAAGTTAGTCTCATTGAGCCACGACATGGAATAAATGAAACTTGCTGATTAATAGCATCAACAATTTCCTGATAAGATATAAAGCACCTTTGCAGACTTTTATATTTACTTGGACATTTATAATAATGATGGCATCTTCAACTTCACTTTATTTGCTATTCCATCTATATTCAAAACACACTAATGTGAAATTGCAAGGGATGAAACAAATCAATGCGGACAGTGTTTAGGGCACATGAGTAAAACTCAAGGCCTGTGGGCCAAACCTGGCCCTCGTTAAAATATTATCTGGCCCCCAAAGATTATATTTTCAATGTAAAACATTTCTATCGCTTCTCATCTTGCTTAAAAACCGAGAATTCATTTAGTTCAGACTTCTAGCTGGCTAACTTTGAAGCCAGAAAAATTGTTGGATTTTTAGTAATCTTTGATTTTAACATAGGGCAACTGAGAATGTCATATGAGACCAATCAAGCTGCAGCCAATAAAAAAAAAAAAAAAAAAAAAAAGGTCAAGTATCTTATTTGGGTTAATGTAGCAACTAACACTGGCCAATGGGTCACCACCATCATCAATGGCAAATTAGAAACATCTTATCCAAAAATGTTATAGAATGTTTTTTATCACATCTAGTCTGGACTATTGCAGTTGTTTTTTTTATCTGGGTGTCCAAGAAAAAAAAAACTTCTTAAAAAAATATTCAGTTGATCCAAAATGCAGCTGCCATAGTTTTAATGAGAGCTGATAGGAGAGATCATATTGTTCTGGTTGGCTCCCTGTCAAATTCAGAATAGAATTCAAAATCTTACTTTTAACATACAAAGCTCTCAAAAAACCTAGCTCCATCTTACAATTTTCCTGACAGAGCACTTCACTCTCAGACTGCAGGTTTATTTGGTGTTTCTAGTTTCCAAAAGCCGAATGGGAGGAAGATCTTTCAGGTATCAGGCTCTTCTCTTGTGGAACCAACTTCCATTTTCTGTCCGTGAGGCTGACACATTGTCCAGTTTTAAGATTAGGCTTAAGTCTTTCCTTTTTGATAAATCCTATAGTTGGTGTTGGCTTGGGTTTCCTGAGCTATCCCTTAGCTGTGCTGCTACGGGCGTACAGACTGCTGGAGGACAAACTGACCACATTGCTTTGCTCTGCTGCTGTCTTTACTTACTCTACCTGTTTTGTATTTGTCTTTGTTTTTTTTTTTTCTTAACATGTTTTTTTGTCTTTCTTCCAATACACACCTGGACCTGCCATTCTGGGTTTGGTGGTTTCTCCTTCCTGTTCCTCTCAAACCCAGCCGGTTGAAGCAGATGGTCACTTGTCCTGAGCCTGGTTCTGCTGGAAGATTTCTTCCTGTTAAAAGGGGTTTTTCCTTTCCACTGTTGCCTTTGCGCTTGCTCAGGATGGCAGACTGCATCAAAGTCAAGATTCTATGCATCTGCTGGCTTCCTTCCTTAGATGACATTTACCAATTGGCTTTTGTATTTACAGCATGTGAATGTTTTTGTTCAGTGCCCTGAGACAACTTCTTTTGTGATTTGGTGCTATAAACAATCTGAACCGGACTGAATCGAGTCTTTAGCTTTGGCTTCCTTTTTCAGCTGTTTGACACTTAGAGGTATGGACACTTTTTCTATGTAATAAAGACAAGTTAAAAAAATAAAGTAGGAAACAAAATCTGTCCATATATTTTATGAAAATGGTTAATGTGACTTCAGTACATAGAATCAAAGACTTTGTCTTTGAATTTTTTGGTAATATTTTACATTATAAATTTGTTCATTGAAAGTAAACCAATGCATTTGGTGCAATACTTAGCACAGTGCAGCAGTTTTCACCTCATCACCACCACCACTACCACTGGCAGGTTGTCCCACCCTCACCTCCACTACCCTCACTGTCACCCAGACCCACCCCCACCACCTTCACTGCAAACCAAGTGAGGAGAAAGCTAAGCAGACTACACCCCAGGAAGACAGCAGGCCCAGACAAGGTATGCCCCAGGATGCTCAAGGCATGTGCTGTCCAGCTGGGGGAGCCTCTCCAACATGCCTTCAACTTGAGCCTGCGTCTTGGGAGAGTCCCTGTCACATGGAAGACATTCTGTCTCATTCCAGTTCCAAAAAAGGCACACAAGGAGCTGAATGCTGGTCGCTTTGGCCTGTGATGAAGACCATGGAGCAACTTCTGCTGAAACTCCTCAGGTTTGCCATGCTGAGGACCCTCTACAGTTCACGTACCAGGAGAAGGTGGGGGTGGATGATACTATTCTCTACTTTACACACAGAACTCAGTCTCATCTAGACAAAGTAAATGGTGCGGTGAGGGTGATTGTTTCAACTTCTGCAGTCCCTTCAACACAATCCAGCTCGTTACTAAAGGAGATGGAGGTGGACACACATCTTGTCACCTGGATTACATCTCACTGACAGACCACAACACATCAGGATCAGGGACTGCATCTCCGACATAGTGGTTAGCAGCACAGGAGCACCACAGGGAACTGTGCTCTCTCCAGTTCTGTTCACCCTATACTGACTTCAAACATAACTCGGAGACCTGCCACATGCAGAAGTTCTCAGATGACACTGCAATCGTTGTGTATGTGCAGGATGGACAGGAGCCTGGTTGAGGACTTTGCGATGATGTGCAAATCCAACCATCTACAGCTGAACATCAGTAAGTCAAAGAAAATGGTAGTGGACTTCAGAAGATCTGGGCAGGTGGTAAGGGCCTACAAATAACTGGGCATAAAACTGGACGACAGACTGATCAGTGAACACAAACTCCCTTTATAGGAAGGGTCAGAGCAGGCGCTACTTCTTGAGGAGGTCCTTCAGTATCTCCAGGAAACTACTGCTGATATTCTGCCAGTCTGTGGTAGCCAGTGTCTTCTTCTGTGTGTTGGGAAGGCAGCATTAAGAGGAGATGCAGGGTGACAACAGGCTGCTGAGGAAAGCTGGTTCTGTGCTGGAGTCCCTTACATCGGTGGCAGAGAGAAGGTCCCTCAGTAAGCTGCTATCCATCATGGACAATGCTGACCATCCTCTGCACGGCACCATCATGAAGCAGAGGAGCTCCTTTAGAGGTTTTTTTTTTTTTTTTTTTGGTGGCCCAGCCCTGCTCCATGGACAGATTCAGGAAGTCCTTTGTCCCTCAGGCTATCAGACTGTCCAATTCTTCCCCGTACAGTAAAAATAGAGCCTTGTGACTCTGCAACAATATGTATGTGTGTGTAAGTGTATGTATGACACACACACATGTACATATACTGTATACAGTA
>JARVGV010001587.1:21354156-21370830 GCA_031762435.1 Hypsolebias longignatus | reverse complement strand
CGCAATGACGTCACTAGGGGGCAGTTCGTAAGTCCGGAGCGCCGTAAGTCGATGGCGCCGTAAGTCGGGGACTACCTATATACAGTATATATTTTTATTTTTTTATTTTTTTTGCATGGCCCTAAAGCTCTGTTGTACATACATAGCCATATATAAATATACAAATAAATATGAGTTGCAAGATCCTAAAACAGGCTGTTTTTTAAAAACTTCTTTTTTTAAATTGGCCAATGTGTGATAGCGTGTAAATCTGAGACTTTGTTTCAATAAACTGTTATACTCAGCCATCCAGTGTCACAACTCAGTTTAACCTTACTCTGTGTCAGGCTTTGGCACATTTAGTTAGCCTCCTACAAAGTTAGTGGAAAAAAGCATTGGCTTTTAAAAGGAAAAATAAACAACAAACACGAGGCAAGACTGAGAATTACTTCCTGTTTTATGTCAGCAAAATTCATTTATTGAATAACAAGTATATTCATCATTTATTAGCATGTGTCAGTTTATCTGAAGCTAAACTGCATCCAAGCTCTTTTGCCCTATGTTGAGACCTCGCCTAAATAAGCAAAACATGAGCAGAATACATTTTTGTCCAGACACCTTTATGTTCTATTCCATTTAAATTTCTAAGCATCGTGCTCAGACACGGAATTGTTTTTCTTTCTCTCTAAATGCATGCATTGAAGCTTACAGTGTGTATCGGTACTTAGCTCACAAAAAAACGCACACATCATCTTAAAAAAAAAAACAACAGTCATCTGATGCATTTTGTTCTTCTAATAAATGTCCCAAAAAGTGGTGGTGCTCTAAAAATAGAGTGTGGTGAAGCTAAATTTAGCTGACTGTTCTTACTGGGAAGGCGTAGAAGAATAGGACTGGGATTGCTTTCTTCCTTTCTCTCTTTAATTGCCCCCCTCCTTGTGTTTTAAACTGGGTGGGTTGGGGTTATTTTAGGAGCAGAAGGAGTGAGTAAGCAAAGCATCAGGGCGTTCATCCAGCCTCCATCTCCATTTCTCTCTCTCTGTCTCTCTTTTTTCTCTTAACGTTTGACCATAAAGAGTGCCCCCCCCCCCCCCCCCCCCCAGCGATAACAAGCAGACATTTGGTTTGAGACCTTGCAGCACTTAGAACACTGAAGTCTTTGAAAAAAAAAAAATGAAAACAAGAAGTCTGTGTTGCGTTCCCCAAATCTTTCACCAATCGGACGGTTCCCAAATACAGTACAGTGGTTGCTTTCAAAAGTACAGTATTTGTTCTTTGCAAAAAATAAAATGCATCTGTGGGATGCTTTACTATATAAATATAATGTTATGATGTTTTTGACAGTTGAAGGATGTTTGAGAATAATACAAAAATAGAGAATATGTACTGTATGTCTCTGTCACCAACTCCAGACAGTAGAAATGCAAGTTTTAAAAGGTTTATTTTACAGACCATATGCATTTTCCAACAATATAAGAGACGTTTTAAAAAAAAAACTGTTTATAGTATATGTGACCGACAAGCTCAGCACTTTTTTTTCCACATCAGATGCTTGCTGACCAAAAAAAGCAGAACCTCAGACAAGAAATTATACTACTTGGATCTCTGTTAGAGGTGTTTTTTAGGGTCAATACCAAAGAGGAAGTCTGAGGTACTAGCACAACAACAAAAGGAGCTTTTAAAAATAGACTGTTTGAAATGTGCCAATATGTGGTCCCTGTGGTGAGGAGCAGTGAAGAAGGCAGGCCACTTCTGAGGCCATGCTGCCAAAAGGCAAAGCTTTCCACTGCACAGCCCAAAACAATTCACGCCAGTCATTAAGATGAAATGATGGCTTGTTCTTTGAAACTATTTGTGGAAAATTTTAGAATAATGAAAATCTATTTTTGTAGTTGGCATTCCCTGCCCTGCCTAGAGTACCCCGCCTTCCCTTTCCCTCCCCTTTTGGGTGTGGAAACTCAAGGTCACAGTAGAGAGGTCAGCCGGCGGGTCATTGTTACTCCAGGCCCCCTCCGGCTCCCTCTTCCTGCTGTGGTACCACGCGATAAGAGACAGAGAGACAAAAGACGCTAAGTGAAGATTAGTGGCGGTGGGGGCGACAAAGAATGAACAGAGGGTGGCTCAAAGGGGACTTTAGGTTTTCACTCAAGGAGATTTAGAGTTATCTGGCCACACTGATGCTATATATTACTTGAGCAAAGTAAAACGTAGATGTGATGTGTCACAGCACAGTTACATGTGGAGCAACGTCTATAACTCAAACAGGTCATGTTCTGTTAAAATGCATAAAGTCTGAGACTCATCACTAGTGTGGAAAACACACAGTTTAGCCTTGGACAGTTGATTCCTCATACTGTATTGAATGCACATATAGATGTGCTCCCATTTCTCTCATTTGAATAGAGCAGTATTTTACAACCAGAGTTTGAATGGGATGAAAGACAGCTAGGCTAAGGGTGAAAGCATAAGCGCTTGATTTATGCAGTTTCACTGAGCTGGCATTGTGTGTCATAATGTCTATCTGGCTAATTATACAGTGTAGTGACAAGTCTGAATGACCACTTTGTTCCCAGTGCTGGGATGCTGCTGTAGCAAACAGTGTTGGATTATGACATGTGCTAAGTGTGTGTCTCTTCCATATGGGAAACGCTACACCATCTGGTATTCTGCTGTGTACTGGCTAGCTAAGATTGTGTGTCTGTGAGTGGGCTCTTGTCTGCAGTGGGCTTTTCTTAGTGATTTCAGCACAAGCACCATCACTAGGACACAATTTGAGGAAATGTGAGGGAACCTCGTTGCTCACTGTGCTCTTGATCTCTGTCTAGATTTGTGTCTTACTCCTTTTCGCTAAAGAAAGTCAATCTAAGAGCGCATTCAACTTTTAGAAACAGACAGTTGTCGTCTTTATTACTAGACATCTTTTGCTATTCTCAGGCATGACAGAACACAGCAGAATATGGGCTTCAAAACCACTGAAAGCAATTTATCTGATAGTGATCTTACCCTATGGATAAGGGATACATAGATGATGGGTGTAAGTAACAGTCAGTGGTATAGTGGGATGAGCGATCCCAGTCCTCAAATTGGTAACCTACAAAATCAGTTATCTCCCCTCAAATCAGTCACACACATACACACACCATGCAGCCATCATCCATGGGCATGCCCCTCGACATGGTCCTGGCATGTTCAAACCACGCTTCATGAAACTGTGGCCCTCTTGCCTTTGGTCTGCCATCTGCTTCCAATAAACTAAGCCAGCCTGATTCCTCTGATGTTCCCTCCACTTTGAAAAACACAAAAAAGAAAGACCAAGCCAGAAAGACAGAGAGTGTGAGGGAGAGAGAAACAAAAAATGAGATCAAGTACGAAAAATCCAAACAAGCCCAAAAAGAAACTGAAATAAAGAGAACAAGAGGACATCTCAAACACATTACCTCTTCCAAGTTGCTGGTAAGGCCACCCTGATTGTGCTTAGAGTGCACCGGTGTTGTGTGCCGGTGTTGGAAGGTTTTAATCCACAACTTTTCCACTTGGTGATTACTTCCAGCTTATTTGTAATGGGAAGGGACAATGTTTCTCTTCCTTGCCTCACCCCTTCAAACATTATACCACATTGCACCTTACTAACATGCTCTGACAAAATAAAGTTTGTCAGACGGTTAAATAAAGCATGCTCCTTGTGGTTTTCCTAACTTTTTTTTCCCGCTCAACATAATCATGATGTAGATCTCAGGTTTGTAATATAACTCAACAGAAATCGACTCTATATACCGTTTGGGGCTTTGTACAATAGAAATGACATGACATTCTGCCAACTCTACTGCACTGGAGTAAAGAATGAAAATAAACATGTTTTTATTCATTGCATTTCCATCTTATACATTTATGAAATAGTCGGAAAAACAGTGATAGATCAAGCATACAGTATATAAAACCATAAACAATGTGAAGGACAATTTAAACTCTTCAATGTCTTTGTAGATTATTTCTAACAACGTATGTCTGTTTTTTGCAACAAACCAAAACCTTTCTTAACAAATGAGTTGATACCAGTAGTAAAATGCTTGTTGCCCTCTTAAACTAGGCTTCGCTGAAACCATTGAATCCTACTTGTAGATTGACAGCTCAATAATCTTTTTTTTTTTTTTAAATAATAGACAGCTATTCTGCATTATATTATATATTTTGTAATGCTTGTAAAATATTGTTATTGAGACGGTTGGTTTGAATTTTTATATTGTGAATTTGTTTTTATCTTAGGTATTTTATCATGTCTTTTTGTATGTTTTTAAAAGCTTGATTTAACTGCTATGTTTTAAGTGTGGACCCCAGGAAGAACAGTCTCTACTACAGTAGAAACTAATGGGGATCCGTAATTAAACAAACAAATAAATAAAATAGTATGCCAGTGTATGAAACATGCTACTAATTCATAGACTGGTACAGTGATTTTTTTTTTCTTTACAATAATTTATAAATGAAAGACTACATTTTGTAGCCACAAATAAAAATATCTACTATAAATGGGCTGTTTTTCTAGTGTTTTTGCACTGACGCTGTCAGTCAATGGGTTGAGAACATTGAGAAACATTCACTGGCCTGGCTGTCACCAATAGCCATAAACACAATATTGAATGTGTCATACCCTTCAGACACTGCCAAGATGACTGCAGAGAGGAATGGTCAGCTCTGAAGCTCTTTCCAAACACAACGCGTCAACTGGCTGGAGTCTATCGGATATAAAGATGTACCCATCAAGCCAACAGGGTTTTGACTCGGATTTTGTAGAGATATTGTGGTAGCGCAGAAAATGTGGTGAGCTGTGAGACCAAGACAGACTGAGGAGCAGACTGAGACAGAAAGATGGGAGCAGGAAGACAGATAGGATAGAGAGGGCGAGCAGGATGGCAGACTGCCGAGCAGACAGATCCCGGTATGGCAGGAGTTCTCGGCAGGCGTCATCTGTCCCTAGCAGGCCCCCATGCACCGCCAAGAATTCACACTCGAATACGCTCCTCTGTTTTACTCAAGAGTTGCTTTAGGTTGTCACCCATAACCCAAACTATTAAATTCATATATGATGTGAATATTATTAATACCCCAAGCATATGACAACACAAACAGCTTTTCTGACTACATGAATCTATATCTCACAGTTTTCTCAATGCAGTTTGGTATTTCCTCTTAGACTGAAATGGTCTAGGCCAGTTTGGCTGAAGGTGCAAAGCAGAAGGGTACCACTGAGACAAGTGTCTCAAGTATGTAGGACACCTTGTCTATGCTGTGCTTGCTTCACACGGGCCCTGTGAGTGGAGTCATGAGGGAACATCATGAAGTAGGAGTTTAATTAGGAGCAAGCCTCCAAAGGGGGCACAGTGAAAGACACCAAGCCAAGCAAGAAGACAGAGATTTTTTTTTTTGCCTTCCTTCATCCAATTCATACTTTTTAAAATCAATTACTCTCCTAGACATTTATCAACCATCTTCCTCTAGCATTAATACACGGTTTATGTAGAAATGCTTTGAGGCATGGAGGGTTCTTTTATATTTTTATGTTTTTCACATACACACTTTTTTTTTCTACTTCGTGATGCATCTAAACTTGGTTGTTTTTAATATGGTGTAAGTTGCGTTAACACAAATGTTAAATGGACCAGTGGTAAAAATGTGGTTTTGACACCTAAAAATAAGCGATATACAGAATTTGTATCAAATGTCTATGTATAAAATTTTAGGCACAAGTAAACCTTACCAAAGTGCATTTGTTTGTGTTTCATTCTATCCATCTATTCATCTTGAAGCTATGAGTTATAAGAGAAGGGTAAAAAGTAGAGCATGGTAAAGCAAGGATGGGAAGGTGGTGAGGTAGAGATCGCAAGACTGAGAGCTCCATTTATGGCTATTTAGGCAAGCCAACAGATCACATTGGTCGTTGGGGTTTAGTGTCAGTGCATGGCAACAGGCGCAATGTCACTGAACAGGTGGACATAACTTGGATAAGTTGCATATCATCCTTGAACCCTACCCTAAATATGTTGAGCCCTGCTGGGGAGCTAAGCCTGGGCCACATGCCTCATAGTCATATAACACCCGTACCATGGCTGCCTGCTAACCCATCAAATGCCCTGTGAAACTATTGCCCAACCCACTGCCAGACAAACAACTCAGTTGCCCCATATGGGTGTCACCTTTAGCTTAGCCCTTGTTCCTCATCTGCCAGCGTTTGCTACGCCGCTTTTCTTCCCAGAATGGAAGTGAATCCCTCCCACACTCTGAGCTGGTGGCGGTAGGTGGAAATCTGAGTTAGTAGGAAAAAAAAAACAAAAACTTGTTTTCACTTGTGTGCATTCTCATGTGAATTGAGAAGGGCTTGCAGTTCATCTCTTGTCAGTTTGATATGATGTATTGCCAGGGCCAGGATGAAGCTGCTCAAGAGAAATAGCAAACTTTTACATCTCGCGCCTTTGCCAAAAAAAAAAAAAAAAAAAGACAGCGTTTTTAAACCTCTGAAATCCCTTTGTTCTCTTCACTCATCCTCCTCTGATAGTGCAAGAGTGGCTGATTCACATTAGGTCTGTTAGGAGCCAGATCTCCTGCTTCGCCGTGGTTGATTCCTTCAGTGTGATTTCCTGAAAACTGTCAAAAAATTATGAGAGGCGCTTTCAAATTCAGAATTCCAGATTTCCACTCTTGGGGCCAAGTGAGGATTCAGAGAAGGAAATGGAGAGCCGGCAAATGTTGACACACTTACAGTAGCTGCATCGCCATGAGACGCCTCAGGAATCAAACAGTTATCACACACACACACACACACACACACACAAAACAGGCCCTCTAAGTTGACTAAAACCACACTCAAAACAGGCCTTTGTTGTGCTGACATAGGAGATAACTGGATTGTTATTTGTTTTGTAAGCAGGCACATCGCTCCTGTCATTTCTGCAGCCGCTTGTGATGGAGCATCTTGCTCTCGCGTCTCCTCTGTGAGTGAGAGCTGACGGAGACAAACAAATGAGAGAGGGAGAGAAGTTCACTGAGATTAACTTATCTTAGCATCCACCTCGCTCGCTTCTCCGGTACGGTCGCGCTTTTTTTTTTTTTTTTTCTTGACTCTAACACCCACACTTGTGTGCCCACACGTGCACACGCAAGCGCGGACTCGCTCCCCCTCGTTCCTCTGCCGCATACAGACGCACACACTTGATCAGCATCAAATACAGGGTGTGCTAAAGTAAATTTAATTACGTCTGTCTGATATGGAGCTTCAGATGAAAGTAGGAGCGCGCAGTGTGAAGCGACGACTGCACAGACAGGAGCAGGCCCGTGATATTCCTCCTGCAGACTAATCTCCCTTTATTAAAGCCAGGAGGAGAAGGAAGGGNNNGAGTTGGGGGGGTGGGTGGGAGGAGGGGGTGTCTTTGATGAGATCTGTAACTGTCAGCTACTGTACTTTTCTCCTCTCCCTCTCTGTCTTTGTCTCTCACTTTCTGAGGCAAATGAACCCAGCGCCCATCGTTGTGCGTACATGTTTGCCAAAGCGCTCGTGCTACCACACACATCAATGCTCTCTGAAAGTTGTCCGTGTTGTTGGGATTGTCAACAATTTTGTTTAAAAAGGGGATGGATGTGGCTATTCCTTTTTCCTGTTAAAGTGTTCTTTGTGAGCGTCGCTCCTCCAGTTAGAGGGAGTGGGTTTCTGCTAGTTTTTTTTTTTTTTTCTGCCCACTCCAATGGGGGCAGGTGGCCATCAGGTGGCCAAAACAGAAACTGCCTTACTTAAGTGCATGTGCACCACAGCCATGCACATTTTTTCAAATGGTAACTTTTATTATTATTATTATTATTATTATTATTATTATTATTATTATTATTATTATTATTATTATTATTACAATGTGTCTTTTTTTCTCATTTGGTAGATTCAATGATCATTTGTTTTCTCTACATAGATGTTATTCAGTGTCATCCTAAATGCATGTTTCCCTGTGGGTCAAACAGCAAGATTAGTATTGTTTTGCGTCATATTACTGGTTAATAAGACAACATTCAAAAATGATTCCCAACCAGTGTTCGAGAACTTAAATAAAACTTGAATTTGTTCCGTGTTGCAGAAGAGAAAATGGGCTTTTATTGTGTTTTACATTAACAAGGTTGCAAAACTTCGTCGCTCCTCAGAACAATTCTATAAAACATCCTCACACTCCAGAATTGTTTTCCCTTCCGAGCTTTTCACCTGGGTTTCTTTTTTTTTTTTTTTCTGCCTCAATCCCCCTCATCTATGTTGTGAAACTGCTCTGTTTTCAGACGTTAAGAAAGAAGGGCCTAAATGGCTGTGACAGCCCAGACCCAGACGCAGACGACTCGGTTGGCCACAGCCCCGAGTCTGAGGAGAAGTACAGGAAAATAAACGAGGACATTGATCTGATGATCAGCAGACAGAGACTGTGTGTAAGTACTTTTCATTGGACCCAGAGCCTTCGTTTCACCTCTCTTTCCTCTCTTTCTTCCCCACCCTCCTGTCACTTCATCCTTGTCATCTGTTCCAACCACCCATCTTTCCGTCCCCTCGTTTGTGTCTCCCCACCCTGTTCTCTGTGGTTGCGGGACCTGGCAGGCGTTGAACAAGAAGGAGAACAAGGGCGGCGAGAGCCCGGAACTTGAATCCGCTCTCATCCTCACCCCACGCACTGAGGAGAAATACAAACAGATTAATGAGGAGTTTGATCAGATGATAAAAACTCATAAGATACCTGTAAGTACTGGGGGGAACACTGTGCCACCTCCTCGGCAGGCTAACCCGGCTAACCGCAATTGTTTGCCACTAGACTAATTGCACAAAGCAAGAGTGAGAGTAACCTCAGAGTGAGATTACAGTGTTTACTTGCAGTGGAGAAATTACAGTTCTTCAATTCTGCTTGCTTACATTTGAGGAACAGTCCTCTAATCTGACAGAAATGTAACCCCAAACCAGCAGGCATTTCTCCTGTAATGATTACAGACTTTCTCTTAAGACAAATTTTAACGTTACACAGTTCCCACCTTGAACCCATGCTACCCATAATACCTTTCCTTGCTCTCAGGAGAGGTGTGGGCTGCATGTGTTTGTCCTTCATCTTCATCAAAACGCCGTGTTCAGTCACCTGCAACATCGAGGACACGTGATGTGGCAATGAAACAGCAGCAGAAATTCTAAAATCTCTCCTCGCTAAATTTATCGCAAGGCCTTCAGTAGCTTGCGTCTCGTGGTGGACACATGTCAAGACATGTCTGCTGTAGGACTTATGTTGTCGGTTCTGCCAAATAAGCTGACAGAAACCTCAAAACTGAGGCCTATTTCAGTTCAAACTGAGGCTGGTTCTCATTCTGAAAGTCCCATATTGGAATGGTTAGTGCTCTGGTGTTACAGAAGAAGACATAATTCCACAGTATATAAGAAAGAGGAGAACAGCAGTGTGTGACCCACGAGGAGCAGAAGGCGCTGTGGTTAGAAATAAGGCAGGGGCTGGTGAGTTGAGGTGGGGTGGCTGGGGGATGGGAGCTGACGGGGGGCGCGGGGTGGCGGGTGGACTCTGCACACAACAAGTGGCAGTTCAGCGTGTGGTCAGGGTGGCTGCCAAGCACTGGGCTGGATTGCAGGGGACTGTTGGGGGGACTGTGGGGAAAGGCAGGGGAGGAAGATGAATGAAAACAGGAAGGATGGCACCAGTTGAAAGACAGCTCACAAACGGGGCCCTTTACATCCAGCAATGGGCTGTGCGCGCACACAGCCGTATTCGTGCACTTCCACTCTAAAGAGAACGTCACATAGACAACCATAAGAGTCGCACCATAACATGGAATCTGATATGGAAGAAATTACACAGTGGATGGGGATGAATAAAAGAGAGTGATGGACAAGCACTCACTGGTTATAAAATAAAGCACCGTTTGGCTTTGTACTCTCTTACACTTGTGTGAATTTGCAGTTATGGTGAAACACACAGAGGACCACAACGAAATGTGCTTGGAGTAACAATCTTTGTACATTAAAATAATATTTGACCTGGTAAAAGAGCATCAGTGAATGTGGGGGGGATCATAGAACTGGAAGCAGCACTACGGCACTAAGCCCATTTCCACCTAAAGCGGGTTGATGATCTCCCTGATATAGTCCTTCCACAGCTCTAAAACACATGGTAATAATTTAGAGTACTATTTTCTACTTCCTTAAGCTAACACGCAGCATCAACCACTTCCAGGGCTCTCCCGAGGTTAAGCCTTCCTGCCAAGTGACACAATAAATGTGACAAACTGGATGCATGAGCCTGTCAGGCCACTTCTACTGATGGTTCTAAAGAGGATGCTGATCTTCATTTACCATGTAAAACATTTGGTGTTAAGCTTCATGGGACCGAAAATTTTTTTAAATATAGCAATGTAATTGAACAATATTTTGTGACCTATTAATTCCAACAGCTTTTTACATCACAAATCAAAAGACACATTCAACAACTATGCACTTTGGAACAATCTGTGACAGTAGTAGCCTCCAAAGTGACCTACCTAGGCACATCAAATCAGAATGATAAAGTGTTGCCAGGCAATTTATCATCTCAGGGGTGGGGTGGGAGATGGAATGGTGGGGTGGGGGGCTATTAGAATAAATGACAAGATTTTTTTTTTTTTTTTTTTGGTTGTTGTGGTTGTTTTGTTCTTTTTGTGGAGAGCGTCCTTGATTCCCCTTCACCTCATGTTCTGTACTTTTCTGGCTTTATTATTTGACATATTTTGTACATGTCACTTGTACATGTCCATTTTGCACCCCTTGGAAATTAGATGTCTTTAATGACACCATCCTTGTATTACTTTGTGTCCCTGAGTGTTTCTGAATCATCCTTTTACTCCTTTCTTAAAGCCCTCTCTTTCCTTTTTTATTTTTGTTCACTCACCTGACTGATTATCTTTAGTTTAATCACAAATGTGCTTTTTTTTTTTAATAGTTCCCATTTCTTTCTCAGCAGGCTGTGCCCCCATCAAACTATGACATGCCCGTGTCCATTCCCACTAGCAACCAGAATAATCTAATCTACAGTCATCCCGGTGGGTCCCTTGGCAACCACAATCTGTTGCCGTTAGCGCACCATGGTCTACAGAGGAATAGCATGTCTCCTGGAGTGACACACAGACCCCCCAGTGCAGGTAACACAGGTAGGGCCTCACATGCATTCATGCATCCATGCACATGCGGTTATCCCATCTGTTCATCCTCCCAAGTGTGTGTGTGTGTGTGTGTGAACCTGTCTGTCATGCTAATAAACACAGACACATCAAATGTGTAATTTAATTTATGACAGCTACCCACAATATTCCACCTAAATGCGGCAAATGAATCTAAAGTATTTTCCTCCCACATACAATCGCATATTCCCTGCTTGGTATTTTGTTCAATGTTACAGTGAAATTATATACAACGAAGTTTAATCACAGCCCATGGTTATACTTTTTTAGTGTAGAACTCTACCTGGCACATTCGATACTGAATTGTCAGTGATATAAGCAAACTGAGTATGTTGGTTTATTATTATAATTCTCCAAAGTTGTTGTTTTTTTTTTCCCCCATTATTTTAATTATCTGTCCCTCTGGTCTGAAGATCGTTGCCCACACCCTCACCCTGTCATTACAACGGGATGCTAGAAAAGCCAGCGCAAACTAAATATGAGTTTTGGCGTTGTAGCACCCACAGCGAACCGCACACTGTCCCGACCCTCCCACTCTTCCACCACACACGTTTCAAAAAAATAATAAAGCGCCATTTTGCTTGGACAGTGCCTTCATGTGCCCACTGTTTGTCCAGATGCGTTGCAAAATGTCCGCTGCACTGTGCTGACATTGTGATCAAAGTGAAACAGGAGTTAGGATGGTTGTTACTGTGTGTGGGTGTCAATCCTCTAATGGGTTTCTCTCCTCTGCTTTACTCGTTATTGCATCTTACAGGTGGCCTCATGGGTGCTGACCTCACCACTGGCGCAGGCACCAGTGCTGGTAAGAATGGCCTCCTCACCTCACACACAGATGTCTACCAACACACACACACACATTCATGTCACCCACTCACCCACTTGGGGCCATAAAATGCATGACTAACACTAATCCAAACCCAAGAGGAGGTTTTGTCCATGATGTGTTGAAGTTAGTGGTCGTGGAGTTCATCTGGGAATGTTTGCTCAGAGCCTTAGCTGTGACACATCCTGCCTGCTTTCAGCTATAAAATGGTGAAACAAGTAGCAGAAAATGGACATAAAGTAGCACTGTGCACAGAAGCAGCAGATTGAAAGGCATTTTAAACAAACGTCGGACTTTAAGATTTCTTTATTACATTAATTTTTGCCATAGTGGAGAGTGACGCAACCAGCACTTGAGAAAAACATGGAGGAACTCCAATGAGTTAGCTTTTGTTTGTCCACGAGTTCATCCCTGAGGACATGTCAAGCGCAAGTTTATAGCCGAGGGACCTCGTTTTAAAGGGTTAAATTTCACTGCCGGTGCACACAGTGCAGAATGTAAAAGAAAAAAAAACGGAGAATGGGGGCGTCAGTCGGGCACAGCTGGGCAGCCTTGTCTGGCCCCCCGAGGCTCTGACACGAGGGGTCAACGCCTGGTTTCTCTGTCTGGTCGCTCGTTGCGCACACAAACGCGTGCACGCACACAACAGGGCCGCCTGTTGTGTGCGTGTGTTTCCATTGACGGCGTTTTGCAGTGCGCGCTTCAAATATAGCCTTTGTGTCACCGCGCTGGGCGAACAGAGGAGCTCTGTGAGGCCTTTGCAGCCGCGAAAAACACAACACGGAGAGAGAGTCTCGTGAAAGATCCCATTCAACGCTCTCTTAAATCTCACGTCGGGGGAGGCAGATAGAGTGCGCTTGGCGGGGGGACCCAAGTGATAAATGTCCGCTGATGGTGGAAGCATGTGTGCAGGAGAAACCGTGGGGGAGCACAGATGGAAATGTTCCACCAACTTTGTCAGCCATTTTAATGATGCTCCTCTCGCTTCAGAGTGAGGTCACCCATCCACTTTTGAGAAACTCACCTCCTCTCTCATTTCTGTGATGTTTAACTTTGATTAGCCGACTGTACCTGCATGCGTGCGCCTCCTGTTTTTTTTTTTTTTTTTTTACAAGGCAGCAGTTGTGTGCGCTTCTCTTTCAGATGCTCATGGAAACACGTCATTTCATCTGTGTCACCGTTGACAAGAGTTCATGACGACCTTGAAAATTTAATGCTTAGCTTTAAAGCATGTGTTTTCGTCATAACTGACTAAGTCGACACATGGTTTAAACATTTTTTATCAAAACACTGTTTTTTTTTTCTATCTTATGCAAATATGGCTCATGAAGCCCAGATGTGGGGGAGTATTCAAAATCACCAAAGGTCCCCAGGTAATTCTAGTCTAGTGTAAATGGGGCACATCACTGAAAGGCTTAGTCATCATGTCTTTTCTATAGAAATATTGCTAGCAGTGTGCACGCACATGCGTGTTTGCCTATTTATACAGCGTATCTCTAATCTGCCATTGCTTCAGGAAAGAGCATGAAGTGGTGAAAGAGAGCTTGTAAGGGAACTCCATTTTTAGGCCCCGACTTGTGAAAACCTAACTGCGACCATTTGTGCAATTAGGTTGCTGTCATCTGCGCTTCGATCAGCGCTCTCCTCGCTGCGAGGAGCTAACGAGAATCTCCTGTCACCTCTCACCTTGATCACACACCAATTACTCCCTTAAAAAAAAAAAAAAGCTGCACGCTGGGTGAAACGGCCAGACGCCGGTGGTCAAAGTCACGAGAAGCATGAGCCTAAAGGCACACGTGCACCAACTGACAAAAAGTCACATCCCCAACTGATTAAACCATGTCTGCTTCGATCTTAGCCGCACCTCACACCAACGGCGCACGTCGCAAGCGTGAATGTGACACCATAAGTTCAGTTGGAGAATTCAGGGTTGAATGCACGTTTGGCCAAACCGCAACGGAAGAGTGTGTGTGCACGGGGAATAGACTGGAACGCGCCTGTTAGACCACAACAGGACATCAGAAATTTGTTCAGTAACAGTAAAATGTACATGAGTTTAACCACACCTCCCTTTTTAATGTGTGTGCGTGTGTGCATGTGTGTGTGTGTGGGGGGGGGGGGTGCAGGATGGAAAGAAAGACAGAACGACGACTCTGTAGGGGCCTTGTCAAATACATGCCCCTCAAAGTGCCCCCATCTAACCGTGGAGCAATGTTGACCTTAGCTGCCCCTCAACACTTCAGAAATAGCATGAAGCTGTTTATCTGAATCTCAGATCAGATGTTGCTCACTTTACCTCGCTCTCTTTCTCTGGGACTTTTAGCAGCAAAAAAAAAGACATCTTGCTAAGCTATGTTTAATTTCACTACTTCCTCTGCATAGATGACGCCAGCCGGCTAGGCTTTGCAAAGTAGCACAAGAGGAGGAGAGTGGAAATCCACTCTGGGTATCATGTCTTCAGCTGATGCAGCGATAGAACCTCTGTTGAATGCACTCACCCCAAAAAATCAAGATCACATTGCAGGAAAGGACGATATGAGTCACGGTTCTTGCTTCATTAGTATAATTGGTCCCTGATTTTACTTTTGAAGTGTTTAAGGACTGGCCTGTGCCACTCATGATTATAGTCTTCTAACGTATAATTGACTAGACTGCAGCCATCTCCAAAGGGTGGTAATACACAGATGTCTGATTAACTGCCACCAAGATGAAGTCCGTGTCTCCTTGGACAAAGTGTGAATTAATGTCGCGCTATAGCCCAGCGTCTATTTTACTCATCTGTACAGAAACAGTGATGTACTTCCTGCTGGGTTATTTATCAAAGTGTGTGTGTGGAGGTGTGTGTGTGTGTGTTGGGGTGGGGTGGGGGGGGGGTGGGGTCTCATTCATCTGTCTCCACATGCACCCACTCAAGTTCTATAAAAGGCCAGTCATAAGAATGAGAGAGCGGCAATACTGAAGAGGCAGCTGCCTCTTTGCTAATAGGAGAATGACACCAGAACTAATATGGTCCAATAGAAAAAAAAAAAAAAGATGTGCATCATATGCACTGCTTGCATATAAGCACCCATGCCACCTTCTTAATGGCACACACAAATATTGGTGCTGTAGATTTATGCACATGCCACAAATTGACCCAAAGTTTAAATTAACAACAGCTTAAACGTGCCTGCCAGTAACGACACACACACACACACACACACACACACACACGCACACAGCTTTTTCTCGTTGTTCTGTCAGCCTCATTTTCTCTCGCCGCTAGTGGTCGTTTACTCTACAGATTGTTCAAAATTGAGCTTTTGAGACTTTTCATTTCCAAACAACAAAAAAAAAAAAAAAAAAAAAAAAAAAAAACGCGCTCAAAATAAACAAACATCAGCGAGGGAAATTGCCCAGGAAGACATCTGCGACTCATTTTCCCCCCCGAGTGTATGATTAGGAAATTCATTTATGTCTAACGTATAATTCCTCGCCGTCTTTCAAGTGGGATTGTCCACGCCGTGCCCTGTGTTTCGACTCCTCGGAAGGAGAAAGGAGGAGTAAGCGGAAAAATAGCCCGGAATGACTTTTAGAAACAAAGACGGTGAAAGTTGCAAGAATGCTCCACTTTTAGATGTCTTAATGATGTCGCTAGGATTTCATGCAATTACTTTTAAAGATGGAAAGCGGTGCGCATTTTGTGCTGCACATGTAGATAAACATGGCAACAACATGTTAGGGTTCAGAACTGTTATAGCTCTGATTTGCCAATGATCCATCCTGTCCTTCTGTGGTCCTGCTACCCATAATTAGAGGTTTTTATAAGATTCATTTACTGTTGCTGAGCACATGACGTCTTCTTTGACAGTGACAGATGTAGAGGGTGTGGATGAATTCATTGTTTAACTTCTGAACAAACAGTTGGGATCATGGAGTCAAAACCAATACGTCTGTTTGACTGTTCACTGTGCCACCGTGTCCCTCCACGGGTTTACTGTAAGTGCTCCAGTAAAAGTCACGCCACTGGGAAACAGAAGCAAGATGGGAACAGTGTGATTCTTAATGGAGCCACACCATCACGGACAACAATAGTTTTGAGACTCATTTCACGTTTGAAGGGGGGTTTATTAATGAACAGTTGGGTTTTATTTTCATTTTATTATTAGAATCAGAATCAGAATAAGCTTTATTATCATTGCACCGAGACACAGCGAGAAAATGTGCGTACACTTGTTCGAAAGATGGGCGGAGTGCACGTAGCTGCTGCTACGATAGCGAGGCCTCTTATCCTTTTCAGATTACTTTTTTTTTTTTTTTTTTACATAGGAAAGGGGGAAAATCCATGAGAACAGGATAGTGGAATTACAAGAAAAAAATCTCTTCACACCTTGTCCTATCAAGACACAGTTTAATAAGTCAAAAAAATCTCTACTTTTATGAGCATGTTGCATGTGCATTTTACGGCAAGGTGGTGAGATTTGTCCACGAAGCACTTCCAGATAGATCATAGTCCTGATAAGATGATGGTCAGCTGGCACAGTTCTGATAAACCTCCACAAAAGTTTTGGGGGTGGGGGGTGGGTAAACAAAGCTTTTCCTTAGTTTATACATTTCCCTGGAGACATCGATATGTTGGTCTGTTTTCAAGGTCAACCTGGGCAGTCAGA
>JARVGV010001587.1:21203573-21217447 GCA_031762435.1 Hypsolebias longignatus | reverse complement strand
TTATTAGGTTGTTACTCCTCCTCCTCCTGCAGCTATTAACACTCAGTGAGGTCCGTGGTATTCTGAGTGCATCTACAGTAAACAGTTTGGTAAACTTCTGAGCTATGACAGGCACAGATCCAGACTCTGTAGCTGCGTGAATCTTTAAGGAGGCACACTATGCCAACTCGAACGACTCTGAAGTTGATAAATCTGTGCATGGCGTGGATATTTTTTTTTTGGGGGGCGGGGGGGGTGGTCTGTGAAGGTGTTGAGGAAGCGCCACCAGCGGCAGAGCTTAAGAGACTGCAAAGTATCAAAGCTTTCGTTTACATCTAAAGGCATAAAGGGAGTTCAGGTGACGGTTGTTAGAGCAGCACATATGTAGGCCCACACACTTTATCAGGATCTGATCAGGGTGAACATGCACAGGACAGGTTACAGGGATTTCCTACACACTTGTGGATTCTATTCTGCTAGATTGTACACAAGCACTATCTTTACAAGTCTAAGAGTATTATCTTGTCTTACAAAACTAAGCCTAACGAGTGGATTGCATGCTGCGAGGAACTTTGTACACAAAAAAGTCACAATGATCTGGAAGGAGTTTATAAAATCAGGTGACGTGGGGTGACACGGTGAATAAAAAGGGACTTAAGGCTTGTGTTTTGGAAAGAGGTGCAATGTTTAAATTCCCTGATGACAGCAGAAAATGCTACGTCAATGCTTTGGATTCTCTCCTCTTCAATGTCTCGTTTCCGGTCGTCTTCCAAAGAGAGAAGACGAACAGCCAGTTGTCTGCTTTTACGTCAATCATCAACCGCAGCCACTCCAGACTTAAGAGAGTGGTAGGAATAGCTAAATGAAAGTTCAGACACTTTCGTGAAACATCTGAATCAGGTCTTTGAATAAAATTGTCACTGCAAGGTCTCCCAAGCCAAAGTTCAGGACACTGTAGGCGTAAGAGATTTTGGAAAGGGCTTTGGAGGAACAGGATTCAGATATGCAGCAAGTTTTTTTTTTTTTTTTTCAGTTCACTAAGGAACAGTCATATTGCATGTATACTTCCAGTATTTTAGGCCACATGCTCACAGTACAAGTACAAACTCTTTAGTCTTCAGTTTATGCACCTCAGGGAACGAGGTCTCGCTTTGGCTGGCTGCGTGCTCTAAAGGTTGCAGGTGAAAATCCATCAAGCTCACATTACCTGGATGGCAGCAGCCAGAGACATGATGGTGCACTCTGTCCTGCAAGATAAAGTGGACATGTTTGTGAAAGACGAGTGCTAACATTCATTTCACGGTCTTGAAACAAACAAAAAAAAGCCAGTGGCAACAATCACTACCGTATTTGGTGTAACTAGTCTACATGCACATGGAGGGAACTACTAATGATCAGGACGGTGTAATGGACACGAGCAGCAATTGTGACATTCAAAACAACTTTTTCTGCAACTTCTGTTTGATACTGAACTATTTTTGTTACAGCAAACGGAAGCGAGGATATGAAGAAGATGGTCATGTGGCAAAAGAACCTCGTCTGGCTGAAGAGGTGAGACAATATTCTTATACTTCTTTAGCTTCTTAGCATATCAGAATCCTTAATTAACACTTTTGTTTTATTTCAGGAGTGGAGTGATGAAGACCTCATGTGAGCTTTATGTTGTTGTGGAATCAGGCTGAAATAAACGTTCTGATTGCAGTATTTTATAAATATGACAAATGCCCCCAAATCAAAATTATCAGTTTAAGTGCACATGTGGTTTGCTGTTTTTGTGCTTGCAGAGAGAATAAAACTATTTTTCTAAAAGTTTCTGTGGTATATGTTCTCTGAACATAAACTATTATGTGCACACATTTCTCTATTTTGTCAGGGCACAATAAACAACTCCATAATCTACTTTACAAAAACAGTTTTAATATGTGCATGCATGTCTGTTATACAGTCTGTATGACTCAAAATGTACTGTTGTAAACATTGTACTTGTGGTTCTTTTAAATTAGGTGTTCTGTCCGGCAATGAAGAGTAAAAACAACAAAAAAAAAAATCACTAACCCAATAATCAAATATAGTGGAAAATTATAACCAGAAAAATTCAGCTCATCTCATTAAACTCATGATTCCAGCAAGAGAATTTATTCATATAAAATAACCGTATCTTTGTCTCAAGACTTTGTTCCAATCTGGAAAACAAAACAAAGACAATGCTTCTTGCAGCACTTAGCAAATTGTAACAACCTTAAAATGAAGTTGCTGATTACAGTATAAAAAGCATTAAATGTTCAGAATCCAGTTATCGTTGAAGGGGGCTGAGAGGACTTAGCTTCTTCATGTCAGTTTCTTCAATCTGAGAGGGACGTGTTGGGGGACACTTTGGCAACACACAGAGGGTACAAAGAAACCTGCAGAAATGTTAACGTTTGGCCCTCATGATGAAGGAAATTAAATGTACATGACAGAGTCCACGAGCAGAAAAGTTTTTCAGTCATTGGCAATTTTGTCTCCTTTGTTTTTAAGGCCTGCGTTGCTTGTTGTACTCAGCTGCTACTGTTGCATAGCTGTCTTGTGGTGACCCAGACAAGAAGACAGGTGGGGAGGGGTGGGGGGTACTATCAAAGGAAGACATGATGGAGAGTGGTGGATGGGTTGCCATGGTGATGAGGGAAGAGCATGCTACGTCTCCTCGGGGCTGCACTCCGAGGGGAGGAGGTGAACTGACGCAGGGATGGGGAGATGGGAGGAGTGCAGTACTACCTGTTGCTGTTGGACATGGCATACTGAGCCTGCTTCTGCTGGAGGAGCTCCGTGATGGCCAGCAGCTTTTTTAACACATGCTGGAAAACAAAAACAATTATTTAACTTGTAGATCTTCAAGAGCTGAAGTGTTGCTGTGATGATCCGTTCTGACCTGCTGAGCGCCCTTCTCATTGCTCAGGGTACGAAGTTCAGCTGAGTGTGCAGCACAGACCTCGTGCAGCGCAGCCAGGTCCCGCGACAAGTCTGTCGTGAAACTCTCTGTGGCTTTAGGGAGCTCAGGAACATTCTAAAACGCAAGAGATACTTTTGTTTCTTCACTTTGTTAATCAAAAGTTTGTAGTCTCACTAAACTAATTTTAACAAATACTTTTTGGACACTTGTCTACAAACCATAGGAGACAACCAGAAGTGGGCATAGTTTTGCTAACAGCTAATAGCAGAACTTTTTTGTTGTCATTAGCATTTTCACTAACTTTGCAATGTTAGCAGAATTGCCTTCTGCTAAATTAGGTGCTGTCAACTTAAGTCTGCTAACAAAATTCACAAGCTTGTCCCTGTCTGTTGTGGGCGTGTCTCAGAGGAGTCCATTAGCCTATTGGCTTGCAAGTGGCAAGACTTGATTGGACGACTCAGCTTCAAATGGAAGGAGGCAAAGACGTGTCATGTGACGCAGCCTAAGTGTCATCTTACTGGTGGTTAGCGGTTTAGCGTTAGCTACTGCTAATGTTTTTAGTTAGCGGAGTATGGGTTAGCAAAGCTAACTTTTTGGTTAGCTGTGCCCACTACAGGAGACAACAGTAAATATGTGAAAGCAATAATGATCAATGTTTGTTTCCTAAACTGATAAAAGCCCATTCACTCCATCAGAAGGCCCCTTTAGCAAATACCTGCAGAAGTATAATTACTAACATCAGAGCCACTCTCCACTTCTGTAATGTTAGTTAAAAAAAAAAAAGAAAGAAACTAACCCCTAACTCATCCAGAAACATGATCATTCGATGTTTGTTGTTTTTGATGAAGGGGTTGACCCCCTCCATGTAGGGTTCCTGTTAAAACAAAAAGGGGGAAAAAGCAAATGGTAAGTATCTTAACATATTTGGCAATGTAAATAATAAAGTTAAACAGGCAGTAAGAGTTCATACCTTAGCACCAAATTCAACCAGGTTGGCCAGATTCTGGACAGACTTGGCCACCAGCGTGAGGGTACGACTTGCTGTTGAAGATGGAGGGTCTGTTAAAAAGAACGAGAGTGCAAAGAAGAATAAAAAACATTGCAACATCCCTCTCAGGACAAGAAAAAAGCTTCCAGCAGACATTTACCAGCAATGATGTTGAACATTCTGGGGTTGAGAATGGCGGGGCAGAGCAGTCTGAGGAAGACAAAACCACTAGGAAAAAAATAAAATAAAGAAAAGACAACATTCAAGTTAGACTCCATTAAATAAAACATAGTTTAAATACGTTTCTGACACATCTTACTAGATTTGCAGTCATAAGGTCTCGGGGCTTATTTAAGTGTTTACCTTACAACTCTTGTCCGCATGGTGGTGTTGTTGGGCCACTTCTGTTTTACAGACTTCTGCAGGCACCCATAGATGTACCTCAATGTCCTGTTGCACAAGATGTTAGAGTAACATATGAATCTAAAGAGTTAAAACGTGATGTACAGACAAAAACAAACAAATTTGTTCAGGTGTTGAGAGCTTACGCTGGCAGGATCTCAGCAGCCATGAAGATCTTCTCCACCAGCTCCGACAGTATACTAAGAAGATGGGCCAAGTTCATGGTCACGTCCTCGTTCTTCTCCAGTTTGGAAGGGTTCAGCTGAAAATAAAAAAAAAGGACAAATGAGATACTGGACTAAAAGTGAATTTATCTGAACTCATTACATTTATGATGAGAGTAATTATTTATTTCACTCCACAAATACAACTAATTAGTGTTAATGCATCTCATGCAACTAAGTAACTTTTTAAGCTAGATACCCAAATTCATCTGTGGTATTTTGTACATTTGTCTCAATAACTTGAAGTAAGAAAAGTGCTGTTTTGTACCTCACAGGACTGTTTGCTTTCCATGACCTTCAGGATTGTGTCTTTGAGCGCGTGGTGGACAAAGGGTGTAGCTGTGGCCTTCATGTACTGCTCCATCAGTGTGCTGGCCAGTGTAGTCGCTCTGAACAATGTTGTGGCCTCATCTGGAAACAGGCACAGGAAGATGATGTTATCCAACAGATCAGCACATTGACACACATGCTCATGAGCTAAAGTCCTTCGATGATTGTTTCATATCTATTCAAGTAAACATTAAACGCCATGACTGTCCATCTTATCTGCAACAGATTTTAAACAGGTGTCCTTATACTTACCCTCCATCTTAATTTCCTTTTCATTGAGTTTCATAAGCAGGAAAGCTTCATCCTTCTCATGTCTGAAAATCCGCAAAAGAAGCCTTGCCAGTAACGTTCGGTCTTGACCACAGACGTTAGCCAAAGCAAAGATTACATGGAAATCTTTCTGCAAAATCATCTGTAGAGGACGTAATGAGAGCATTTTAACGTAACAGCAAAGCTGTCGGCTAAGAGAAGATATTGCACTCAGGATAATTTCTCAGTGAGTCAAACCTCCTTGAATTCGCTGTACTCCTCTTCAGGCATGATTTTCTCCATGGAGTAGCGGGCACGTACGCGCAAGGAGCCTGGCTCGATGCCCTTCAGAGGAATGTGGGAACTCAGAGGGAACCACTCGTCAATCATCTGGCCCTTAATCAAACGGTGTAGCTGGCAACGCATGAACACTGGGAGAAAACAAACATGTGAAGGAAAACAAGTAAAAAGGTGTGAAGCAAAAAGCACAAACATAAAAATATTTTATTATATCTGCAGCTGTACTTACAGATGTCATTTTCTTTGCTCTTCTTTGTTTTGTTGCTCAAACTGATTTCAAATCTATTTATTTCACTGGATAGGTCACTGAAACGAAAAAAAAAATATATATATTTTTTTTTAATTCTGCAAACAGAAATGTTGACTTTGAACTGCACGGGATAAACAAACACTCACTCAAAGATGAACTCTTCAGTGAAGACAGGATTCTGTCCTTCTCTTGGGTGTGTCTTAGCAACCTGGACACTGTTCAAGTAGATATTACAGTAGGGGTTGGTGAAATACTTGATTGGCAGCTTGTGGGCCTCCTCCACGTACAGCACCAGACTGCTCACCTGAGAGAAAATTCAGCAACACACACAAACAAAACAATCAATCAATACACGTATTGGTTGTAATATTTTCCACAGCACTGTGTTCTGAGCTCCCAAGTCTTAATCCTCTATACCAGGGGTGTCCAATAAGTCAATAAGTCAATCGTGATCGATCACAAAGGCATTATAGACAGATCGCAGGACATAAAAAAGAAATACCGACGTCTTCCATCCTCACTAAGAAATTTGGCACTTGATTGACACACAGGGCAGCCAGTCACCGCCCCCTCCCCCAAATGTGTGAAATTCTCCGTGTGTGAAGTCGCACATGCGCACTACAGGTGGCTGCAGTCTAAAATTGTCCTGCACTAACAACAGTTATAATAAACGGCAGAGAGCAGTGTTTTTGTGCTACTCACACTTTTACAGCATGTAGGAGCAAAACTAATAAAATCCAGGGTTCAAAGAGACGTTAGTGTATTCACCAGTTTGGATAACTATGATCATACAGACACTGCATGCACAATGAATGCAGATGAGCCCGGCATCAGGGTTGCCAGATAAATTTAAAATGTCTTATTTACCCCCTCCTTTTCTGCGCACATGTTCAACAAACACAACACACACCTCATCTTAAAATATCTTTACTCAGCACATGTGACAGTTCAAAGTACTATCATTTTAAAGCAACAGTACTATAGTTCATAATTTCTTATCTGGCAACCTGATTTACATGGAAACTACAGTGTTTTTCGTGTAAACCCGCTCATTTTTTGTTTATTACCCCCAATAAACATTGAAAATACTGTACATCAACACTTCCAGAGATTATTCTCGCGTCACTTTGACTTGGTCATTTTAAAAGCAGCTTGCATGTTGAAAAGGTGTGGACACCCCCGCTCTACGACTACAACCACTCCTCTGCCCACTTCAGCTACAGACTCATCAAATGTGCAGATGACACTACAATAGAAGGGCTCATTTTTGGGAGCAGCATATGTCTGATTATTAGGACAAAGTGGAGCAGCTGTCTGGAGGTGTAGAGGAGACAACCTGATCTTCAACACCCCCAAAACCAAGAAGTCCATTATGGCTGCAGAACAAAGAAAACAGATAACTGACACTATTCAGCATGCATTCCCCTCTGTTGAGGGTTATGCATGCAACAAGAGGATTTTTTTTTTTTTTTTTTTTAATCTTTGGGTGTGTACATAGTAGAAGACCTGATACAAAGTGTAGACTTCACTCCCTGAGACTCCTCAAGAAGAACCAATGCACTGCAGCAAAGAAAGTCTTTCCCACTGCCCAAAAATATTACTGAATGCCATTTTCCCTCTAAGAAAGATCTTTTTCTCTTCAGCCATATAAAATAAAATCATTCCACATGAGTTGCTTTGTTTAAACTGGTGCGCTACAAAACGCTTTAAACAAAGGGTCAGAAATAGACAGATTAAAACCATATAAAACAACTGTAACTGAATGCTGCTGCTAGTTATTAAAAATAGCAATTTTGCATAGTACAACAACAAAAGCAAGGTCTTATGCTTGTTGTAGCAATGAGTAAATAATTTGGTAAAAGTGTCAACTTTCAGATAAATACTACCTTACAGTTTATAAACGTCTGAGACCGTGAACCTGAGTATACATCGCTTTAAACTTTTGGATGTAGCTGCTCTTTGCTTTGTTTAAATAAACATGTAAATAAAGTGATTGCTTACCTGTCGAAGCCTCTTGTTGGAAGTGGGTACTGTAGGTTTTTTGAGGTTACTGCAGAATGTCTGAAGACATGTCATCCAGTCCTGCATGAACAGAACATGGTCACATTTTAAAGGCATAGTAAAGTTAGCTCTCTGCAGAAACAAACACTTTGTACTAGGGATGTGCGATATGGCATAAAATTCATATCACGATATGAACTGTGATGGGTGGCGGTAACGATATATATCACAGTATATTTTTGGTATAAAACTTTCAATAGGAATTTAAAAAATAAAAAGCATAGGATGTCCTTTTGCCATCATTTATTTTGAAAACTGCTAAACCACAAAATAATCTCAATCAAGAAAATTCCACTACTAGGTCCAAAGTTTTTAAATAATAAACAAATCAAGTATCAGGCTTCTTTCTTGTAGTGCAAAATATATCAAATGTAGTTTTAGCCATAAGTTTTAAACAAAATAATATGTTGTTAACTCGTAACAGTTTCTCTCTTAATAAATGAACAGCAACAGAGCAGCATTTTACACTGAAACACTTCACCCTCCAACCCTCTAGTGGACGTCTCCTTCCACTTTAAGGAGGGTCTCGCAGTAAAATCGTTGGTTACGTATTGTAACCCCAGATTCTATGAATGTAGGCGCAGCAGCGTAGCCTACATGAAATAGAACACACAACACAGTGTTCTTTTCACAGATCAGAGAGCAGGTTTCTCTAAAGCTGACCAACGCTTAGAGAAGTCCTTGAACGCTTCCTTTAACTTTCGACAAGAAAAAAAAAAAACAACTTTCGATGGAACACAGCGTTTTGCGCATGCGTCCCAATACAGCAAAACTACGGCAAGTCGGCCGGACGGGGTTAGCTTGTGGCTTTGCTACTTAGTTCTCGACAAAAAGATGTTAACACCACTTACACACAATTTTCAACACACAAAGAAAAAACAACGGTAAAATCAGACAACGCTTACTTTAACTTTCAACAAGAAAACAAAAATAAAAACTTTCGACGGAACACAGTGTTTTGCGCATGCGTCCGAATACAGCAACACTACGGCAAGTCGGCCGGATTTACATCACACGCAGCATTACTGCGGTTAGCCGGTAGAAGACAGATCTCTATCGTAGGCTAATCTCTATCGTTTCTACCGTGTACCGTATATATCGCGCATCCCTACTTTGTACGTAAAACAGGAAAACTTTTAATGAAACCCAATTAAATAGGCAAAATCAAGGCACTTTTACTTAAATATATTTTGTTACTGGCAATCAGCAGCAAAGGTAATCTGAGGAGTACCAAAAACACATTTTCCCCACCAACAATGGAATTCCCAATATAAATAAAAAATGGAAACCAATTGTTTTTGCTGACAGGTTTCTAGAGACAAAATGTCAAAAATAAGGATTCAAAATAAAATCATCTCATGCGTTATGTGAAGTTGCTTGTTTTTTCAAGGCAACACCATTGCATTTACTGAATTTTGAAGTATTTTTACAATTTAATAACTCATTAGGATTTAATTATTGGCATATTAAGAAAATAATGTTACTCAGAAAATATTCAGGTATAAGAACAGAAGATTAAAGTAATCAAATTTCATCAGTGTTTGTGGAAAAACTGAACGCCATTTAGAAAGTCAGGAGGGCTTACTCTTGCTTAGGAATATGAAGGATGACTCAAGACTTTTGCACAGTACCATAATTAAATGTACTTAAGCTACAGTATAAATAATGTCAACTTAATTTTCTTGCTTCAGCCCAGCTTTAATATAAACTGGTTCCCCAAAACAGATCTTCATGTGCAAAGACAAAATGAAGACCATGTTCCTGGAAGTAAATATGTTCATTAACTGCAGTGCCACATTAAAAACGATCAGATAACTTCATTTATCTGTATGATTAGGCTTTGATGATTTGTAGGATTAGGCTGGAGGAACACTGCCACCAAGTGGATGAGTTGAAACTTGATCTAACACTTACCGGTACCTAAAAAATGTTTTACGAAACTGACAAAAATGATCAAACAGTTCAGTGACCCAAAAAAGTTGTTTATTACCTGCGCCTGCTCTGGAGTTTCTCCAGCAAAACAGAAGATGTACTGTTCCTCGCTAAAGTGCTGGACAACGATCTGGAAACAGTTTGGCCTGGGAAAAGTAAAACAGATGAGTTCATTTGAAATTTCTGAGCGGCACGAGCTTTAAATATTCAGAATAAAGCTACCATTTAAAACTTAGACTTAGTGCAGTTTCCAGCCAACTGTTCACGTCCTACCTGCCAAACAGACTGTCGTGGACACCATACACTGAGCACACACTTAGATCGATCAGCCCTTTGGGTTTCGTAGCTCTCTTCTCACTTTCAAAATATATGAGCTGTGCATCATTACCCTCCAGGATGAAGTAAAGGTTCTTCCACCTTTTGCCTTTTCCTGAGGGTGCGAGAAAATAATTAACATCCTGATTGACTTGATTAAACAAAATTAAGGTTTGTGATGAGCTGGAAACTACAGTGCTCAACAAAATGTTAGATACCTTTGTTAAAGAGGAGATAGCCTTTTTTGACTATGTTTTTGTAGAAAGCATCTTTTGTTTTTCTTCTTATAGTGTTATAAATTTCTCTCCCATCCACTGTGTCAGTAAGTACTTGCTCCTGGTGCTACAGTGAATACAAATCAAAACATTACATGTTCAATAAAATAAGTCTTTTTTTAATACAATTGTTATTTCTGATGCTCCGAATGAGTTTCTATAGTATAGATTAGTAATACCAAAAGAATAAAACTTATTTCCTAAAATATATATTCACTTGTCAACTTTAATCAAACATATAGTGTTGACAACAAGCTAGGCCTTAGCTATGGCAACATTTGAGTGTGGCCAGCTTAAACCAGTAAATGCCATTCCAATGAGTAAAGCGTTGACAATAACATAGTATTTGGAAGCTGATGGGCTTACCTGTACTGAAACTGCTTCTTTTAGATTGTATCCCTCAACAATTTGTTCATTTTTGTAATGGTCAATGATGTCATCAACACTGCCAGATACAACAAACAGCAACATAAATTAAATTAAGACAATCCCTAGAGATTAAATGTACAAACAAGTCAAAACGCACAACATATGCTAATCAAAAAAGTGCTAAATTGAACACTTAATGTTTTGTCACATTCTTGTTTATCACACACCATTGCCTGGAACATTGGCAGACATACCTGTTGTAGTACCTCCCCCCCATCATGTACTGGTTGTTGGGCGTTGGGGAGATCTTAAACCTTTGGATATTCTCACTGGTGCGAAAAAAGAGGGAGTAGTCTCCGGGTGTGTTGTCTGACGGCCGGACGAGGAAACTGCACACCTGACCAACTATGAATCAACATGAGAAATAAAAGGTTCTGATAAGGTGATTGAAATGTCTTCTTTAAATAACGTGTAGAACAAAAGATAAAAATAACTTGCCGGTCATGAGAAGGTTGTAAGCCTCTTGCTTGGTGATCTTTCCATGGTACCAGCTAAAAGGGAGAAATCAAGAACAGCAAAATAAAAGTGAAAAAGCAAACAAGATTATGTGAGAGCACATAAAGAAGCACACAAGACACATAATACCTTACAACAGCTTAGCCAAAAAGTATAACGGACAAACTTGATCAAATAAGGTGGGAAATTTATATCATAAGAACATGTAACCAAGAAAGAGGAACATTATAAAAGTGAACATTTATACGTATCTTGTTTTGTATTTTACAGATATTGGTTCAGAATACAGTATTGTAGCTTACACTTTTCCCTCATGTGGATCCTCCTCCCGGCTCTGCAAAATACCAGAGACATAAATCTGTTAAAACAAACTTACTGGTTTAAATTAGAGCCAGACTGATATATTGGTAGGGCCAATATTTTAGGCTGATATGGGCATTTGGTGGCATGTCGGTACTGGTGATAATTGCTCCATTATGTGCCGATATAAACAATGGAAACCAGCCGTGTCCTTCCTTGCAAAAAGCGTAATAGTACAATGTATCCAGCAGAGGGAGCATGCAAACTACTTTCAAGTCATGGCCATTCACTTTAAGTCTCACTTTCAGCACAGCTGAAGCAGCGTGCAATACTGTGTGGCGTATTTTGCTGAACAGACCATGGTAAGTTTATTGTAACTGATTTGTAAAATAAATCAACAATAATATATTCTCTTCAATCCTCTAACCTGCTTATCATTAGCTATGTGTCTCTCAAGTTAGCAAGCTAACGTTTAGATAACTAATAAATCTAATGTAGAGGTAAAATTTAAATCAGTGTCATCAGTAAAATGCATGGTTTGTCCGAAATCTTTACTTTTCTGCCATAATTAAATAAATAAATAAATAAATAAATAAATAAATAAATAAATAAATAAATAAACAAATAAATAAAAAACCGCTGCTGCAATCGACACAAATTAGACCTTCACCATACATGACTTAACTGTTTAAATAATGACCGGGGACAGTGTTTCTTTGTTTAATTTATATATTTGTAACACACTTGATAACTTTACGGTGAATAGTGGATGATAGAAAAGGTGAACGCACGTTAGGAAGACTGTTTCAAGACTTCAATAAAAAATAAAATAAATCTCTAACTGTTTAATTAGATCCTTTGGGTGGACAAAGCTCAATGATTTTCAGCCAGTATATTGTTTATCAGCATAAGCCTTTCCCTCCCAATATTGTAGTGGCGATAGCCAACATTTCCACATCAGTCAGGCTCTAGTTTACATCCAGTACGTCCTCATACTATTGCCATTTTGATAAAAAACTGACTTATTTTGATATACACTATGCAAATTTACTGTCTACTAAGAGCCTATTACTTGACATTTACACGATTTGAGATAGACCTGTTGTGTTCTACTTACCACCTCTTCCACCAGATCCTCCACAATGAGCCCTTGCTCCTCTGTGCGAACATTTGTTACCCACATCCAACCGTCCTCCAGTTCATTATGAACAATAAACATGTCCCCTTTCAGGAAGCTGAGAATACAACAATTCATAATATTATAAAGAGACAAAAATACTGATGTGATCTCACATCAAAAGTACAATTACCTGAGGTAATTTGACATAAATAAAGTTAGTTGACAATAGGTGTTTACTGCAGATTAAAGTACCACAGTACAGCCACCAGGTGTCTCTATTGACATAAAGTTAGGAATAGACCACGGTGCATGTCAATACAATCAAGCCTAGGGCTCTGCAGGCTCACCAAGAGTTCAGGCTGACTTTGGACAGATGTTTATCAGATTTAGAAAATCGGGGGTAGCTGAGCTCATCAGTGAGGGTGCCTACTGCAGCTTAATGACAAGAACAAGACTGTTTTTCAGTAAGTCAGATGATGTGCTTTGCAGGCTGCTGTGGCATTCCACAAAATCAGGCTGTTGTTCATGAGCAATGTAGGCAAATACTTCATCTCTAAACCTGAGACATCACTGCTTTTCTGTGTCTGATGAAAAGCAATGAAAAATAGGATGAAGATAAAGATGTTATTTTCTGAGTTTAAGACAGAAATTCTTCAATGTTCACCTGATCTCATCAGTATCTGGCACTTTGGTGTATGGAAGTATGGCCCTGACGCGCCTCCTGTCCTCTACAGGCTGTGAAAATATATACACAAAGAATAGAAACCTCATACTTTGCCTCAACTTTTCAGAAATATTTTCACACAAAAGTAACTAATTACTGTATTTGACAAAATCCAATTTACATTCAAACAACTTCAAAACTCAGGGGCAAAAGAAAAAAAAAGGCATACAAAATTGTACTCATGTATAATGAACAAATTGGCGAAAAAAGAAATCAAAGTTGAAAAGTCACCTAAAAAAGATGAGAATTTCAATGCAATAATAACACTGACATTGCAGCACATCAACTATCTGATTAATTTCTAGAAGAAAAAAAAAAGGACTTATTTCACAATTGTCCATGACTGTCAGATTTGCACAATTTTCTTAAAAATGTCAATGCCTGATTATTATTATTTTTTTTAATAGGGATTTGTTTTAACTGACAAAATATAAATGAAAACAGTTTAGATTACGGGTACATAGTAGCTGCATCAAACACTACTATAAAAGTATGAAGTTTTCTCACTTTCAATGTGGTCACATCCCATAAAACATTAAAGGTCAACTGACATGATGTTTGAACTTTGCATAAAATGGCACAACATATATATCTTGTATAATTGAACTATG
>JARVGV010001587.1:21060879-21073618 GCA_031762435.1 Hypsolebias longignatus | reverse complement strand
TACATATATTTATATATATATATATATATATATATATATATATATATAACATGAAAGGAAGCAGAAGTAGATTAAAATCTTATTTTGTCTGCCCTTTCTTCAACAATCAACTCAAATAATTTTTTTCAAACAGAATAATCCATGAAAAAAAAAAATACACAAAGTTACTAATCACACTTAACCAGGAAATTTGTTCTTGTGATACCAATCAATTTAGATATATTTTTTCAAAAACATTTTTTAATCACTTTCTTAAACAAAGTCAAAGATTTTGCAGCTTTAATTTTATTTTCTAAAACATTCCACAGACTTATTCCATAAATTAAAGTAGACCTATTTCTTAAACTACTTCTACGCTGTGGCATTACAAAAATGTCTGTACCCTTAAGATTATAAATACTTTTTCTTTTAACAAAAAAAGTTTGGATATTTGAGGGCAATCTGAAATTTTTCGCTTTATATAATATTAAAAGAATATTATAGTCAACCAACTCATAAAATTTCAATAATTCCAATTTGCAAAACAAAACATTTGACAGATGGTGATAATGTTTGTCTTTCGCGGACTTATTCTTTAGCAGGTTTTCAATGTTAGATTGTACACGACACACAATCAGCTGACTGATGAAGTGAGCCGCACGAGCAGCATGGATTGTTTATTTAAAACAATCAAGCGCAACCCGAACCGAGCCGTTAGCCCCCCTCGGCAAACATTGAGTGGGCCAGGCCACCGAGAAATGTCCCCGTGCTCCCGATGGCCAGTCTGCCCCTGTGCATCAGTCAGTCTGCTTTTTTTTGCTGTGTAATTAATTTCGAAGGGGACCCAGAAATTCAACCACACACACACAGCAGAGAACAAACATATTTATTTAAAGTTTTATCAGGAGGAGAGTATCAGCTGTGGCTGTGTAGAGCTCAGTCACAGGAGGAGAAGCCTAAGCTGCAATGACATCAGAGGGAAAGGAGGTTTGGATGGGTCACGAGATGTGTGAGCTTAACCTGGAAGGTCCGACAAATACTCTTCAGTATGTGAAGCTTGGTTCTGAGAGCTCAACTCCTAGAGTCCGGTGTCTGAGTTTGTGGTAAAAATAATAAAAATACAGGCATAATTCATTGACATACAGGCAGAAAAGCAATACTTGTCTGAGGGGTTTAGCTGGAATCGATGATCTGAAGGCAGAGCAGAAGTCGAGGTCCAGATATCTGATGGGCGGTAGTATCCATCTTGGGCTAGGCAAAGGGAAAGAATCTGTGATCATGAAATGGGTGAGGAACAAGAGCAGGAAGAAGAATGCTGGATACTTCAGGCACGAGGCGATCAGTCAGTTTGGCAGGGAGGCAGAGATGGGAGTGGTTAAGAAGCGCAGCGCACAGGTGCAGCAGGAGGGAGATTGAGAGTGACACAGGTGATGAGCATGTGTGAATTCAGTGGAGAAATGGGAGCGGCAGGGGTCAGAGAGCAGAGATCAAATCTGAGACCAATTAAAAGGTTGAAACACAAGGTCTATAAAAGGTTGCATTACATTTTTTTTAGTTTTGAATTAGTCTAAGACAGCAAAAATGCACTTTGTTCTCTTTTTGCTTGGGCTAGCTTTTAGCTCATCAGTTTTGTTGTCTTCAATCTGAGATTACTCACCGAGCTGTCCATGATCAGTAAAATGACAATTGTTCAGACATTTTCCACAGACCCCAACTAAAAATTACTTTGAATTGACACGTTTAGTTGTATTGTTTGGTTTAACTTATCCCAGCGTGTTTCTATGAGGCCCATGTGTTTGAAGTGTTGCACCCTAATTGGGCAATTCAAGCACGAAAACTAAATTAAGGCTAAATTAAAGGTTATGAAAAGAAAAATGTTTTCTGTATAGACTTGATGAGCCCAGTCTTTCCTTAAACTGATAGCGCAGCTTTTTGCTTGGTGATGTTTCATAGTAATGTTGCAGTCAGCCTTTGGGGTTGTGCTGCCAACTGCATCAGATACAAAGTATTTGGGAAAATATTGTGTGGCAATAAGCCACTCTTGTTGAGATAGGCCTTTACTCCCATCTTTTTCCTGCTTTAATTGCTTCCTTTGGGATAATTAGTAATCATTAGGAGATAGTCAGCTGGGCATTTATGCCTTGTCATGATGCACTGCACCCAAACATTAAGTGGTGCATCATTAGCTGAGTAGTCAGCAAATTGGTGTTCAAACTATCAGGTCCACCACGAAAATGTGGCTGTCTAATGAACCAGAGCTAAAGCACTTGACAATACTTCTCTAAATATAGTTATGGTTCCCCTTTAAACCACAATCTACAATGAACAAATTAAGTGTCAGTAATTACAGAAGATGACTGACTTTAATTAGAGTTAAAACTCAACTCTTTAATAACTTTATATTGTGCAGAGAACAGTGATGCAGTTTTCATAGTGTTGCATAAAAGTATGTGAAATGTGGTTTAGCTGCATGTCCTTGCTTTAGATGTCTTTACAAAACTGCCCATGCTAAATTAATGCAGATATGTCACATTTGTAAAATATTTTGTCTGATATTTTAGTGCTTTTATGAAGCATTTGTAAAAGCTACACATATTATTTAATTTGATAGCTAAGATTTGCTTTGCAGATGTCCAACTTGTACATTTTTTTACATTATTTTGTATCTCATTTGTGCTAAATCCCAGTTTACCCTTTCTTTCAACTCTGCAGCCCTACCCTTATAAATGTGCACTGAAGCAAGGCAGCCAGGGTTTCTAACAATCCTTGTTGTGCTGTTGGGCAGGATAAAATGTCAGGGCTTTCTGACCCTTCAAATGAGGATTTTTCATTCTAATACATGAAAGAGCTGTGTTTGCACATACACTCATAAATGCAAGTATTTTCTTCTTTAAATAAAAATGTAGCTAAAATGTACAACTAATACTCTTTTATTTATATTGTACTTTGAAACAAGCACAGCTGCAACAAAGTGTAGTACATGTAAAATCAAAGAACTTGTAAACACATAAACCAAAGAATGAAACCAGATCAAACAATAAGATAAATAAAAATAATGTAGGTAAATAAGCTGAAGCAAGTATCAGGCTGTGCCAAAGGCCAGGGATTAAATACATTTTTAGAACATTTTAAAAATGGACAGTGAAGGGGCTCGTCTGGCAAGAAGATTGTTTCATACTCTTGAAGTAGAAGCTCCAAAGACTTTGCCCCCTCTGAGCATTTAATTGCACCTACTCACCTGCGGGTGCAGCTGATCATCTGACCCGAGGCAGGAGAGTATGGTTAAAGCAGCTCAGAGAGGCTGGGACAAACAATACAATTTAAACTTTTAAAAACAAATCAAAGAATTTTAAAACTTGTGAGGATGATGTGCTCCCTCTTATGAACAAGTTTGAAGCCAAGCAACAACATTCTGGACCAACTGGAGACGTCTGAGGGAGGACTGGTTAACTCTGAGGTAAACAGCTTTGCAGTAATCAAGTCGATATGTGACGAAGGTATGGATTACAGATTATGGATTAGCACAGCACAAAACTGACCTAACCACTGCCTTTGATACAGTGGACCACAACATTTTAGTTTCAGGTCTGCGGCACCAAGTGAGTATGTCAGATACCACACTAAGCTGATTTAGTATATGCACAACAAAACCGTGCATTATTACAGCTGGTTCCTAATTAAGAAATAGAAAAATTGTTTAAAAAAAGTGCTAACAACCAGTGTATTCTATTGCCTTTTGTTGGTATCACTGTATATGTTATCCTCAGTAGGTACAAAAATACATATATTTGTTAATAATATTTTATTGTCACATTAACAAATGTTATGTCTAGCTTGGGGTACTCAGGTGTATAATATTTAGCATTATTGTAAATCTTCCTTAACAGGCTTAAAAAAAAGTACCCAAAAGTCTGTTGCAGTTGCTAAACTAGTTATAGATTAAATTGAAGGATACTGTTGATCAGCATCTACAATGATCCATCCATCATCTTCTGCTTGTTCCCTAGTCGGGTGGCGGTCCAAAATATGATATGGAAAAAAATGTTGTGATATTCATACATAACAGCATTTAAAAAGGATTGTCTATAGAAAATACAGTGAAACTTTTAAACATATATTTTTCTCTTTGTCATACAGCACACCCTGTATGAAGTTTTGTAGTTACATTTTTGTTGTAGCACAATTACTCCACTCAAATGTTTTTTTGGCAACCAATCATAATTGTTCTGAATAACCTAAAATGTAATTTATTAATATAAAACAAATCTTCTGTGCTCATGGGATATAATAATTCATTATTTTTCCAACTATTGAATCATTAAGAATAAAGGTGAAGGTTAATGTGAAGCAAAACGCCTGCATCAATATTTGCCAGGATGAAATGGCTCAAGAGCCAACTTTCTCCCTTCATGCACCTGATTATGTGATGTCACAATATGTTATATTTCATTCAGGAAAATGATCAGAGGAAGAAGTTCATGCTTATCAGGTCTACTAGAATAAAGGTCCAAAGATAAATCTATGAAGTCACTACCACAGTGCGATGCAGTAAAAGTATTTTTTCAACAGACTATTGTACATATAGCAGTTTGTGGTTTTCGCACTTGCACGTTTGTAGATGCCACCTCAAATCTTTTTTTGTCACATTTTGCATATTTAACCTCCGATGAAACATCAAACATACTTAATTTTAACAGTTACAGGAGTTAACTCCTCTTTAATAAACAAACAAACAAAAAAAAAAAGCTGTTTTCATGACTTCTCCAATAAAGTGCGATGTTAAATTTGTGAATTTAAGTGCCATTTAAAGTGAACAAGGTAATTAAATGGTGTTAATTATGAGAGCGCTGCACTGTGACTCCCATTTGTTTGTGTTTGGTTCACATAAGATGCGTATTTGTGCCAGTCTAATTAGTCAATTACACATTTCAAGGTTTCAATAAGACTGAGCACTTTCAAGGTATCCAAGATTTAAAAATAAAGATGAAATTGATGGTTGAACTTTAAGATAATATTCCAAAAATTCAATATATCACACTGCAGTGCCTATGCACATGCATTCCAACCAGTCCATGTACACACAGCACAAAAATAATAATGGTGATGCTGTTTGCACTGTTTACTGCCATTTTTGCAAAAGTTGAGCAGTTATGCGAAGGACCTTGAGCATGACCTGAGGGGGGTGGGTAGTTGCAAGGATCTTCAAAGTATCAGTAATTTTATGATGTAAACTATTGCCTGGAGCAATTTTCTATCTTCTTACTACTGATCGTTCTGTTTCTTAAGGACCAGAGGGCCTGTGGCTAAGAAGCGTATGTGTGCTCTTGCAGGTTGTGTGGTTTCTAGGACCACCAGTGAGTCTGCATGTAACTCTTACTGCTGTGAGGGATCATACATGCTAATTCAGTCAGCAAAAAAATCCTTAGGAACACTAGCAAGTGGGCGTGCCCTCAGGAGCAAGAAGGGATGAAGAAATCCAAATCCATTCAACAAATATGAAAGAGATAACACACTTGAGCTGTTGCGGCTAAAATGCAAGCAAAGCAGGAGCCGTCTGATCCTGCACGCTCTCCTGAGGTCACGAAGACCTTGGCGGTTGGCGCTTTAATCTGGAGTAAAGGAAGAAGGGAGGGCATTTTGCTGCCTCAGGATGTAAAGGTGCCGTGTGGGAAGATAGGTGGTCTGGAAGAGAGAAGACACTTTCTTTATCGCTCATACAATGTTAGCATCCCTGAAACACTTACTGAGTGCAAAAGCAATGTCCTAGTAACTTTTATTGATTCTTTTATGCCATCCTCCCACTACAAACGCTGAAAACAGTGCAATAATTTAGTTTCAAGAATGTTTAGATGAATCGGTTATGAAGCTGCTAAAAAAGAAATTGTGTTTGTATTCTAACAAAAGTTTGTTTTTGATAAAGTAAAAAAAAAAAAAAGCCATATAAAGCATGAATCATTCTACTTTCAGTCATCATCTCCTTTTTGTGATAGGGCTGTTAGAATGCTGAGCTATTTGTTGACTTTTCATTATCCAGTTAATAGAAAAGCAAAATGTATTTCCTTTCCCATCACGTCCTTTTTACCAACCTTTGACATTAAGAACAACATAAAGCACAACAAAAGCCAGTTTTCTATCAAAAATAATGGAAATTAGATTCATGAGGCCAGGAAGAAAGGGTGTGCACATTCGCAACAAAAACACCTGCAAACCCAGTCTGCAAAAAAACATTAAGTGGTGGCTTTTTTAATTACAATTGCAAGGTTTAATTATACAGTACAACTGTATGGAAAATTCATTCAAGCAATTTGAATTTTCAGTTTGTGAAACTAACCTTGCCCATACATATTGGCATTCGCATCACATGTGGTACATGAGGTGGAACGAAATTGTGTACACAGGGTCCCAGTTACATCCAACAGAAGTATAAATTGTAAAAAGAAACATTAAATGAGGATCTAAGATATAAGCTAAGATATAGCCTAAACAAACGCCAAGCAGTAAAAGATCTATACGCTTGTCACTATAAGTCAAACCAATACACCGAACAACAGCAGCTAACATGAGTCTTTGTGGCTATATGAGTATGAATGAATGAATACAGCATCATGAGATCAGCAGCATGGATAATCAGCAGCACATATCAACCATCAAAAGTTCCATTACAGTGATTTTTTTTTTCACATTGATTAGCCCTTCCTTTCCAGGTGCTACTTAGAGCCAGTGATCCACACTTTTATTATTTTATGTTTGGATTATTGCACTTCTTTTTTGATTAGAGTTAGCCAGACCTCCATGTCACATTTACAGCTGGAACAAAATGCTGCTGCATGATTTTGACTGGTACAGGCAGGCGTGAGTACATAACTCCAGTTTTGATGTCCCTTCATTGGCTTCCTGTTCAGTGTCGAATCCATTTTAAACTTCTGTTGTTTGTTTTTAAGTCTTTGAATGGTTTTATTCTTTCTTATTTGTCTGAACTGTTTCACCTTCATATGCATCATGTGCCCTTAGATTCTCTGACCAGATGCTTTTAGCATTCCTGAATACCTTTTATAAATCCAGAGGAGACAGAGCCTTTTCAGCTCTGGCTCCTAAATTGTGGAATGATCTGCCACTGAAGGTCATACAGGCCCCGTCACTTTCTGTTTTTAAAACTCATTTAAAAACACTTTTTTTCCCCCATTGGCTTTTAACCTAGAGTGAGCTAGCATCTATGTCTTAATGTTGTATTCTTTTATTTGTGATGTTTTAATTTATATTTTCTTATACTGTAGTTGTTTTATTGCTTTTGCTGTTGTTTTTTGGTTTTATTTTTGTACAGCACTTCGGTCGACTACTATGTTGTATTGTAAGTGCTTTAGAAATAAAATGGTATGGTATTAGGGATTTATGAGTCTATCAGCTTCAGGGTAGAAGCTGTTCCTCAGTCTACTGGTTCTACACTTAATGTTGATATGAAGCTCTTGACCTTCATCTGAAGCTCTAGACCTTGACCTCTCTAAGTGGCTTTAAACATGTTCTTGGCAAAACAACAATGCAGACATGTTCCTGTTTTTAGTTTTCTACACCACCTTACAATCTAGCTGTTTTTTTTGCTACTTTTTCTTTTAATTATCCTTTTAATTACCATTTTATTTTCATGTGTTTAAAAAAAAATGTATGCATCCTTTATGATTGTCTATTGTTGTCGTTGTTGTCCACTGTTGTCAAAACTCTGTTAAAATTCAGGTCTCTCTTGCAAATGAGTCCCAGAGGCTCAATTTGATTAACCTGTATAAATAAAGGTTGAATTATTCCTCTGCAACCTCCTGCCTGGGGAGCAGGGCAAAAAGTGTGTGTGTTGGGTGAGTGGGGTCCTTCATGATGCAGGCGGCCCTCTTCCTGCATGTGAGATGAAGGAAGACAAATGATCCAGAAAATAATCAGCTGTTGTTGTCAAATAGAATGTGATCTGAAAAAGAAGAAACTTTGCATAAATATTCTTGAAAGCCCTGTTTGTTGCTAATTATTTAGACGGCTAAATTTTGCTACAAAAACTGCACCGCGTCACACTACAGCTGACAATCCAGACAACTGCAGAGGAGTCTTTGATCCAGGATGTTAATCTTTGATCATGCAGTACAATGGCAGTGTTTCTACAGATGTGCGCCTTTTCTTTAGAAACTCAACTTTGACCCTATTTACCAAGACAAAAATACACATATATCCTCATAAAAGCACGATTTTTAAACTACCACAGGTACGAAAGGGGACGTGACACATCCAGTGCAAATATTTTATTTTGTTCCTCATATTTGTAGGCGATAACAGCCTTCCTTGAAATACTTAGGGTTCACTGCAGAGTACAAGAGTGAATCAAGATGAGTAGTTCATAAAAATAAAATAAAATTGATAAAATAGGGCAGGAGTGGGAGTTGGAGACAAGTGGGATAAAACGACCAAAGCTAGATTTATCTGAGTCAAAGTTTAGTTTGAGAAACTAAAAGAAACATCTATGGGTTAAAATGGTTATCAGGGAGAATGTTTATTTTATCTACATTTTATTCCTCGGTGACAAGTGACACCCTTTGTGTTCATTTTGCCTGCTCTAAGGCAGGATGAACGCTGATTCAGTCACATTCCTTGAGAAGTAGGCCACAGCATGGTGTGCATCTGTCCTCATGATTGGCTTAGAAATGTACTGTGATCCATGAATAAATGCATGCACCTGCAAACGCTCATCCACAAACATATGCAAAGAGAAAATCACAATTTTTCTGTTGAAACATAAATAAACACTTGCCCTTTGATACAGCTGTGGCTGTCAGAGACCTATAGGAAAGGTTGATGCAATGAAGCGAAATCCAGGTTGAACAATGTTTACTTGGTGTGGAGTTTGTGACATAGACCAAGATTTTATTATTTCTGTTTCAGCACAGAATGGGGTCAGTGCCGTGCACAGCTGCCACCAGTTACTGTTTTCCATTAAGCCTCAGTGAACAGGACATCACTTCTTGGAACACAATTCACTTAATTGAAATCCTTGTAAACGGAACAGTAAAGAAAATAGAACTTTTTTTTCTCGTAAATGTCATTTTAACCTTTGAAGCTCAGCACCATGAGTTTGTCAAGGTAAAAAAAAAAAAAATCGATTTAGACTATCTTGCTTTCTTTTTCACACACTAACATAGTTTGTCCACAGGAAGAAAAAAAAAACAGTGAAGCACTTACTCTCCACCACAAGTCCATGTCTGACTCTGTGGGGCCATTCTGAAAATAATTAAAAAATAAAAATAATTAATTTGAACTATTAAATTATCATTGACAGACCAAGTGAGTGTCAGATACATATAAATGGTTATGGAACACAGAATAGGTATTTCTGTCACAACACAGGCTGATGCCAAGCATGAATTGTTGGTCACTCAGTGAAAGTGTTGAAAAGTGAGGTAACATTTCATAGGTTACTCTGATATAAAGTGTCATTCTTAAACTCTGTTTAACGCTTACATTTTGAAAGCTCTTAAGCTCCTGCATCCCATAGGAAAGAAGACTTTACTCTCTAACTGGAATTTTAAATATATTTTTATTCTACAGGTACTTAAAAGGGGAAAAAAGAAATATAAGTAACCCTTAAAATGCAGCTCTACAGTAAAATCAGCTATGTAACCTGGAGACAGTAATTCATGCATTCATTACATCCAGGCTCGACTATTGCAACTCGCTCCTCTTTGGTATCAGTCAGACCTCCATAGCTAGACTTCACCTTGTCCAAAATGTGGCAGCCCGATTTTTAACCAAGTTGGGTTCCAAAGCCCAAGCTGTACAAAGAGATGAGCCCAACTATGTCTTGTTGGTATTACTCAACCTCACTCACAAGTTTCAGCTCCCTACCACCAGTGAGTTGAACTTTTATGTCCCTTGAACTGGTTTATGCCACTAAGAATTGGCATGTCTCTCCTTCGCTTGCTACCCAGCATGCATCATACCTGACCTGATGGTCCTCCTCGCAGAGCGTGGGCCCACGTAAAGGTGGCATCTTGTCTTTCTTTTGCGCTTGGCCCCAGAAGCCAAGGTTTGACCAGGAGGTGCTGGCCAGCAAGCTCCCTACCCTCAGGCCTGGCCTAAAGGAGGTGCCATGTTTTAACTCTTTCGAACGAGGATTTCTGATGCATATGTTGTTTCATCCATCAAGTGTTTTGAATCACTGTTAGTCTGACCCCTCCCACAAGGCTTGTTTGCCATGGGAGACCATGCCAGGGGACGGTGCCCCAGACAACATAGCTCCAGAATCACATGGGCACTCAAAATCCTCCCCCACATTAAGGTGGTGATTCTGCAGAGGAGCTACAAAACCTGATCAAATAAAATAAAAAAGGACAACAAAGGAGGAATCACTTAACATTATTAATAAATTGTTAAAATAGATTTTTTTTACATGTCTAATAGGACCATATACAGTACATGTAAAAGAAAATTAACAATCTGTGATTAAGAAAATAGAAGTGAAAAGGTTAACAAAAAAGTTAAATAAAAATAATGTCTCATAATTAAGGCCAAAGTTAAAGTAAAACCAAAACAAATATGCTGCAGGGAAGTCAATGTTCAGGATCAGGAGATTTGTTTGTGGGATGGTCAGTCTGGACATTCTTGTTCTTCTCTTTTTCAGTCACCTTCTTTGTTCTTCTCTGTCTTTTACTCAGTTGAGTGTCTTTACCTGCCTAATACCTGACAACAGCCCGCTCAGCCTGGCTCTGACAGTGGACCCCTTTGATCCTTACACTACATTCATGAAGTGAGTTTAAACTATGGATGATTTTACTTCAATCAGACAAGTGAGAGTAAATCTGTGGGAATATTTACATTGTGACTGGTTGCTTCGAACAAACCCTCTTTCCACAGACAGGTGAACGTCTCCCTGTTGGATGAGACTCGGGCTAATGGCACTTTGTATGCAGTTGTTTATGTTCACAAAGCTGGAGTTTCACCCCTGGAGGACCAAAGAGAAGTCCGCTACACAGCTCACCTCACTACATACATTACTCCCCCACACACAGACGGCCCAGAGAAGGTGACACTTTATGGTGACCGTAAAACTATTATAATTGATGTCACTTTCACAGTACAATATAATTATCTGGGTTTTTTTCTTCTTCTGTGGCATCAACAGAAACAGAGATCTGAGAGTCCTGTGTCTCACTGGAGATCACACTTGTCAATCCTTATGATGTCAGAGGACTTCAGCTTCAGTAAGACTGGGCTTCCCAGTGATGTGCGGCGCTACATCAGAGTGTAAGTCAAATGAAAATTCAGACTAGAAACAAGGCGCTGCTGCAAACCTTCTAGTGAACATGTTAGCTCGTCGAAGGCAACAGTAAGTGGAAACATAGCTGATGGATCTGAGCAAGTGTTCGGCTGATGCCCTGGTTGATGAGGGCAGGCTGCAAATGGTGTGCAACCACAGATTTATTTTTTTTTTTAGCATTTTTTTTAAATTATTAGTTAAAGCACACACAAATACAGCAGTCCCTCACTACTTTGCGGTTCGTTTACACTTTATTCTACCACATCATTTCCTTCCCTTTACGTCTGTATGTGCTTGAACACAGAGCTCTATGAACAGCCAGCCGCTTCAGCAATGACCTTTTGTGTCTTGCCCTCCTTGTGCAAGGTGTCAATGGTTGTCTTCTGGACAGCTGTCAAGTCAGAAGTCTTCCCCATGATTGTGTGTCCTACAGAACTAGACTGAGACCATTTAAAGGCATTTGCAAGTGTTTTGAGTTAATTAGGTGATTAGACTGTGGCACCAGGTGTCTTCATTAATGAACCTTTTCACAATATTCTAATTTTCTGAGATACTGACTTTGGGGTTTTCATTAGTTGCCAGTTATATTCATCAGCTTTAAAATAAATAAACATGTAATGAATGAATATAATAAACACGTTTCGCTTTTTGAGTAGAATAACTGAAATAAATCAACTTTTTCCCAATATTCAAATTTTATGACCAGCACCTGTACTTTTATTTAAAAAAATGTTATCTGAAAATAACAAAGGATGCATGTTAGTTAAACTAACAGCTGTTGGGCACTGCTGAACACTGTGCCAGTGTTTGTGTGTTTACTCACCCTCTCCGACGTTCCTTTAACTGAGAACAGAACGACCCAACTGGACTTTTGTTTTCCATCCTGCAGCTCTCAGGAAGGCAGACAGATGATGTACCTACCTCTGCTGCTGATCAACGAGCTCAGCTTCAGAATCAGAGACCTTACGGTGGGAAAGTGACCTGGAACAAGCGATAAGAATCTTCAAAGCTAAATCCATCAGCTCATTAATGAACGTATTCTTTGTTGGTAGGAGATCAGCAGCAGCACAACACAGCTGCCTCTCACTGTGTCCTACGAAGGGATCTCTTTGAGAAGATTCAGGTTTTGGATCCATCTCCATGACATTGTTTATTCTCTGAAACAGTTTGGTGAGTGAAGACATAATTTCCACTTAAACCAACGGGAGGTTTTCAGCATAACAATGTGTGTTTTACGCAGGGTTTACCCAGGAGAGCGTTGATGAGATTAAAGAAACCTTGATGGGATCCAACCTGCACCTGTTGGTTCTGACTGCACTCATCACCGCTCTACAAGTGAGAGAACACACATTTAATACTGCTTCATCAAGCAGCTCTTTTCAGGGTGGAGTACAGTATTCCTCACTTAACGCGATGGTCATGTTCCAGACACCCCTGCGATAGGTGAAAATATGCAAAGTAGGGACGTTATATTAA
>JARVGV010001587.1:20965804-20976119 GCA_031762435.1 Hypsolebias longignatus | reverse complement strand
TCCTTTCGCCGGTGTCTCTCGGCACGCCCACTTTGCAGTTTTCGGATCTCGTCTCAGGGCGGAGCTACCGTTTCACCATGGGGTAAGTTCCTCTTTAATGTTTTAAAGCCTGCCTAGTTCACTTTCTGTCTACTTCTGGTGTCAGTCCTAAATGGGAAGGGTTTTGTCAGGAAGAGTTTACACTGTAAAATGTGCCAAAACCAGTATGTGGATCTACAGCTGCCTTCTAGGATCTTATCAAGTGTCTTATTAAATTATACGACATCTTACCATGTTTGTCATAACATGGTTAACAACAACCACATTTAGTGCCATTAACCAGCAGGTGGTGGTGGAAAGTGGACTTGGAGGTAGATGATTTTCCATGGTGACCCTTGAAGGGAAGGAAAGACAAAACGAAGTGATGCATCACATACTTTTTGTACTTTTTATACTTTGATGATCTGGTAAACCCACCAAAAGCATTTACCCTGGCATTGGCCACATTCAAGATTATGGTGTCTAAGCAGAACAAAACTGCAAATAACAGACACTTTATTTAATCAGCTGGTGAAAACAAACGGACATTTCCAATCTAAAATGAAATAAATTCAACAAAATTAATATTCCATGTTGAGGATCTAACAAGTTAAACTTCCTTTTGGATTTAACTTGTGAATCCCTTGAAGACCAATTTTGATTGTTCTTCCAACCACCTTATATTTAATTGTCAAATTCCTTTGAAACGGTTCATTTACTCAAACGTCATTTTAGCTATATGGGTATTTTTATTTATTTTTATTCAACCTTTAGTTTACAATGTGAAATGTTAGAACCAGTTCTCATTTACATATTTGATCTAGAATTTGACCTACCGGTAATTGTTGGAGCAAACAACTTACACACGTTTATAGATCTAAATAGGTTATGTTACAGGACTATTTAGTCATAGAGCTTTATTTTCGTAAAGTGTAAACTTGCGACAGACATTTTTTAACACTGACAATCCATTAAAAACTTTTGCTAAGACTATGTTGGCAGTTGAGAGCCAAGCTGACCTATAAAGTTTGACCAGAATTGCCACTGATAGCTGCTGCTGATGTTTCTTTCGAGCCAGTTACTGTTATAATGTGTGATAGGCTCAGCATGACTAGGTCAAAAACAACAACGCCTCCAGCAATTCTGATTAAATATTGAAACATTCTCTGTAGCTGAGCTTCCTAATTGCCGTCTGTCATCCTCATACACTGCCGCAAGCAGGGACAGCTAGACATCACAACTTTCTATCAGGATTTCATTTTTATTTCTGACACTAACGTGGGAACAAAAAATGCTGAAAGGTGGCCCCTGTGGACACATAATAGCTGTTAAGAAATGTGTCCAGACACATTTCTCAGCTTCACCAGACTTCCTACAACAGCTCAGAAACACATTACCACTATTTCATACAGGGGGGATGCTTTGCTGATGGAACACATGCAGGTTTTCAACATTTTGTGTTTTTTTTTTTTAAACACTGTACACATTAAGTGAAAATAAATTGTAAGTGCAATAAGCGTAACAAATTTTATTTATATGGCAGCATTGTGTGGTAAGTGCTGTCGTCTCACAGCACAAAGGCTGCAGGTTAGCTTACTGACCTTTCTGTGTGGAGTCTGCATTTTCTCCCCATGTATTCCTGTTTTATTCAATATATTTATTTATTTAATTATTTTATTTTATTTCCCAGATACTCTGGTTTCCTCCCACAGCTCAAAAATATGCATGTTAGGCTGACTGGCAACTTTAAATTGTCTCTAGATGTTGGGGTGACAATAAAAAAGGTTAAATTGTGTCATCTGGACCAGTTTCTTTAAAGTTGTTTTCACACCTGATAGTCCGGTAGACTTGGTTCTGTTGGGGACCAATATTCATAACATTTGTTTACATTTCAGCTGGTGCTGTTTGCATTCACACTGCACTGAGTCAACCGAGCCAACCAACAGTTGTGGATGTGTGACGGCTGGTTAGCACTGTTGCCTCACAGCAAGAAGGTCCTGGGTTCAATCCCCTGATGGACCTGGGGTCTTTCTGTGTGGAGTTTACATTATCTTCTTTTGCTTGCTGGGTACTCCGGTTTCCTCCCACAGACCAAAAATATGCATGTCAGGCTCAGGGCTCTCTTGCAAAAGAGATAATGTGATCTAAATGGGATTTGTCTGGTTAAATAAAGGTTAATAAAATAACCTGTTCCCCCACCTCACCTATGGTGGCACTACAGCAAGAACTACTGAAGGAAACGACACAAAAAAACCTTTGAAGAAGACACTTATTCTTCTGGACATAAAAACAAAAATGGAGTGGTGTCAAATGTTAGTGTTTTTAGGATTTCTGTTTTGTCATTTTTCAACAACAGACTCAATATGAGCGGAAGATGAGGCAGAAGACCATGGAGAATGTTGTTTGTCACACAAGGTAACTGATGGCTCCGTATGAGGTAAGACAAATGTGCATTTGTTTGCCCTGCACCGCAGTCCACATCCTGATTTTGGAGCGGTCTGCTTGCATTCAAACTGCTCTAGAGTTCACTTCAACTGAACCGAGACCTAGGTTTTTAGGTGGACCAGAGTTAGCTTTTTTAGTCCGTATCAGAATTTGATTGTGTATTCACACCTCCCCAAACGAATCAGACATTCTAGGCAAACCAACTTGAGTTGGATTAAAGCGGACTAAACAGGGCTGGTGTGAATGCACCCAAAGTGAGAAAGGTTTCGTCCCCCATCCAGAGGACTTGCTCATTCTATGACCTGCCAACCAGATTTGTCCCATTGGTAGTCTTCACTGCTGTTTCAAGCCAAAAGTAGGCTTTGAACATGTGCAAAACATACCCATCCAAAACAATCAATCATCATGTACAACAATCAAATGTTTTAGTCCAGATGGCCAACTTGCTACTCACAGAAACACAGAGTGAATGGTTTTTGTCTCATTTGTCTCTAAGTGGCCCTTTTGTGGACTAGAGACCTGTGCAGGGTGTACCCGGCCTCACAGTGACTTCTGGATGTGGGTACTGGTGACCCCCGTAACCCGAAAAGGAAGAAGTGGGTACGTACATACATACGGACAGACAGAAGGATGGACGTATGGATGGACAGACATGTTTTTTTTTATGAACAATGCAAGTTCCCTATTTTGTATGTTTATGTTGCTACCATGAAGTGATGCAATACCTCAAGAAGAAGACGCTAAAAAAAAAAAAAATATATATATATATATATATATATATATAAAGATGTCTCTACAGATTCATATTAGCTTTGTATAGATCTAGTAGAGTGCTGTGTGGATGGGTAAATGAGGGCACAGATTGTTATGTAAAGTGCTTTATCTTGACTACATAATTATGAAGGTGCTACATACGTACAGTCCATTTACCATTTGCCATATTATAAATGCTGACATGGAATGATGATTGTTTTTAAATCAATGAACAGAGGTAGAAAAGTTAACATATTTGCTGACATTCAAACAGAATATCACAACAAAGAAGATAATTCAAAAATGAGAGGTTTAATTGGGAGAAAGGAAAAAAAAAAAGAAGTTTAAAGCTCACAGGCCTCTCAGCAGACAAAAACTTTCTGTAGAAAAATGCCATTAACAGTTTGCTACCTTTCACTGTAGTCATGGGTTCAAGGAGGTGTAGGGTTCTGCCAACACAATGATGGGTAATCTAACATGAGGGCACAGTTGGCACTTTCCCTTACCATTGAAGCACCACTCCATTTTGCTCCATTACCACACACCAAAGGGAACAATTGTTATTTGTGAATGTTCCCATGAAGAATACTCAGATGGACTAAAGCACATGGAAGTCAGCTGTTGAAGAGAAAAGAGCACAAACTCGAAAATATGATCAGAACTGTTCGGCACAAAGTGTCAATAAAGACTTAGAACTTTTGAAAGTTATATACTGTAATTGCAGTATTGGTTTGCCTTATGTTGCCTGCCGATGATTCAAAGTGCAGAAGTAAAAGCCATTCAAACAAAGCCAGTTCCTATGATTGAACTTTAAAGGACAAAACAGAAAGGGAAACAAACTTGTCCTTATTTTAAGATTAATGCAATGTTATAGGTAGACTAAAACCACTCATTCAAATAACCTTGCTTTAAATAGAAAAGAACTTCATTAATCTTGATGTCAGTCCCAAGGATAAATGGGAGAAGTAATTAGAGCTAATAGGAACTTCATTTTCTGTTTTTTTTTTTTTTTTTAACAAACCTATTATTCACCATCCATCCGCAATGGAAAAATAAAGATGACTGTATAACAAAAACAGTTTGTGGACTAAATGACTAGAGGTTCTAGATTCAAGTGCATTCAAGTGATTTTTTTCTTCCCATTTCTATGTTGTTCAGTATCGACATATTATTTGCTCAGCATAAATATTCAAAAGAATACTACAATCTGGCTCATGTTATTTGGTGTATGTGCATTTTATTAAAGTATATTAATACTATGAAAATCCAAACTTCCAAGTGCATGGATATTTTTTTTTTTACATTCCAAGAAAAGCTATAACAAGGAACTATACAAATGTATAAGGTCTCCAAAAGTGAAATATAGCAAAAAATCTGCATCTATTCAGTGACATTAACTGTATCTGTGCAGCATGAAAAGACTGGCAAAGGCAACAGTATAAGAACTGTCCATGGAAGTTGTTTTGCACAATCATTTCTGTTTGATTTTTTTATTAAACACCAAGGTGTTATTTATGACATTTAAAAAGTACAGTGTTTCAATGTGCTGATAACAACAGTTTAAATGGGATCAGATGAATAATCACACACATGCAACAGTTACAGGTGTTTTTATTATAACACTTTGGCAAGGTGGTTTGTAAAATATTGCTTTAATAAGAGGTTTAAACTTTGTATTTTCAAGTTAAGTAGGCAGAGAGTTCCATAAAATATGGAGCTGAAATGACCAAATCTCCTATACTGTAATGACAAACTGTGAGCCTGGAATGGTTAATGGGACAGTATCTGTGGGTCTCTATGCCTGTAAACATCTGACCATTTCAGATCAATAAATCTAGAACATATGTAGGGGAGAGGCCATTCAAAGCTTTGAAAGTGAGCAAAAATTTTATTTTTTTTAAATCAATATGAAATCTACCAAGGAGCCGATGCAAAGAGGAAAGCAGATGGGTAACACATTTCTGTTTTTTTTGTCCCGGTAATCAATACAACTGCACTGATTTAAAGTAACTGGAGAGAATAAAGAAAGCCCTGGCTAAAAACTGAATGTAGAGCATATCATCATCATCATCGTCATCATCATCATCATCATCGATCATCATCAATCATCCTTATTTTTATTATTATCAAGACGCATGCTCAGTAATCCAGGTACAAAGTAGAAAACTCAAACAAGGCTAAGCCAGGTCATCTAGGTTCTTCTTTGTTGAAACGTATCATCTTTCTTCAAAAGACCTTCACTCTGAGGAGATGTAAGGAAACAGTCTTATAAGCAGCACCTTCTCAAAGAGGATCAGTGCTTTGTTACAAAGCGGCCACTGGCCAAAAGGATGGCCCAGCACAGAAGAGCAACCTCATCAGGCCAGAGCTCTGCAGCAAATTTAAGTAATTTCCCAAGAAGTAAAGCATTAGAACTAAAAATAATTTCTATATTTATTTAAAATATATATATGCACATGCATTGGGTCCCCTCTGGGTATTCTGGTTTTGTTTTACAACCAAAAACATGTACAGTATTATTTGGTCCTAGGTGTGAGTGAGAGCAAGATTTAAAAAAAAAAAAAAAAAAAAAAAAACTTCAAATATGAAATAAGGACAGTTTAACAAATAGTAAACCAGAAATGTGGATATTTTAAGTTGCAGCTTAAGCTAAACATAGGATTTAAGTTACATATGGTACAATGCATGAACATAATTTATTAAAATATGTGTGAAATTCAAAAATGAACTTGCAACCTGGTAACCTTTTTAGTTGTTAACATTTACACATTGTAAAATAAAACTATATAAGCCCATAAATCTTTTAATGTTGCTTCTTGTCTTCCATAAAGATCATATTTTATTATGCGGGTTGAAGCAATATTCCCTGAATCATGCTGTAATAAATACACTTCCTCTTTCACAGTTTTTATTTTCAATTGAAAGCCATGTCCGAGCACACAGACATCAATAAACTAATAACGTTACCTACGGTATATTTGCATCAAGATGCACAGCAGATTTAAAGTGTACATGCTGAATATTACCCTTTCATCTCACAGGATGTTGGCACTGCTTTTTCCCCAAAGGCAGAAACAGATGAAGATTATTTCACGTGATCATCCATGTTTATTAATGGGTGGGACATCACAAATTAAATTATGCTGAAAATGCTGTGCTGTGTGCAGCAATTTTAAAACAAACTTGTCTTTAATTAAATATTTTTCACACACACAAATACATTTTTTTTTAAATATACAGTATCTGCTTTGTTGGCTTTTTCTTTTTTCTTTTTCCACATTCTTCCCATTTGATTCAATTAAAACAGTATAAAATATTAGCACCTGGTATTTACACATTATGTTACATCTTGAGACATCTTAAGCAATTACACTGATATCAAAGTAGTCATTTTAGTGAGTGTACCTTTGAAATAATCTTTGGTTGCATGTAGAGTCAAAATCCATTTTACATATTGAGTTGTTTTCCTTTATCTCTATTCTTTGTTCATGCATTTGCAAAAAAAAAAAAAAAAAAAAAAACAAAAGAAAAAAAAAAAAAAGAAGTATGAGATTGTTATGCATTGGGGAGAATGGATGGTATATGACCAGTGGCTTATTTCTATCACAAAAATAGATAAACCCATATTTTCTAACACACAACTCCCAAGGCAATGGAGTTTAACTGTGGTGGGCCCAGTGCCCATCCATCACCAGAGTGGAAAAGATGATTTACAAGGTGCCCAGAAGACCTCCAGGAATCCTACCAGTGATAAATTAACTGGGAATAGACCTTTTTTCCATTCTCTAAGGAGTCCAAACTAACTGTCCTTATTCCATTGGGTCCTGAGATGTTCAAGATTCCACTCCTTGTTTGAAGTGTGAGAATACACAGGTGTTGCTTGCAATAAATAGCTATTTTTTCCCACCTATCATGCTGGCCCACAACTTAAATTGGCCAACTTTTACCAAACAGGAAGATTCATGATGTGAGGATGGTAAAGTTGTATAGAAGCGAGCATGTGGCTTGTTGTACTATTTTAGGATACAAGTCAAGTTATCAAAGATAGAGGAAGGGAAGGAGCAGCAGCCACCACCACCACCTTAAAATAGCTAGTAAATTGTTATATAGTACTATTTACTTTTATAGTGTGTATATTATTTTATTCTTTATTTAACTTTGCATTATTTTTACTTTCTTACTGTCCCATTTTATTTATTTGATCTTTTATTTTTGATTGTTTATCTACCACCTGTATGATGCTGCTGGAAGTTTAATTTCCCTGAAGAAAATTTCCCAAGGGATCAATAAAGTTGTATCTAATTCAATTCAAAAACACTATTAATCCCAACAGGAAATTAAATATTGTTGTAACTCTTTATCCTTGTTTCATTAAGAGATGTTATGGATACTGATGGTTGTAGACAGGAAGGATCCCAGAGCGGATCTGAAGAAACTAACAGCAGATGCTGTCCGATCCGTCCACACAGACTAGGCCTCTCAGTTTCCCTGGGCTGCAGGATTGCCCGAATGCTCGACAGAACTCCTCCCAGAGTGATAGCCACTCCTTCTAGCAGCCTGCAGAGCTCCTCGTATCTGCGGACAGCCGGCTACAGATGCCAGGGAACGATTCTGATCCTTCTGTTGTCACGAGCCATGTTTACTGCTAGTTCCAGGATCTCAGTGGTCAGGCACTGACGCACAGTGGGCAAGGAGACAGGAATGCATCTATGGCACCTCCTTTTCAACTCATTTAAGATTTGGGGCTGTAGCTGAGCTATTATTTGAGTTTTTGAGATAGTGATCAGCTGCTCCCCATTGTAAAAAAAAACAGCTTGTTGTTATGGTTAGGTATCATAACAATAAGCAATAATCTAATCTAATCTAAAGTGCAAAAGTATGTGAAAAAGACAAGTCATTACACACTGATGCCCTATCAGTAAGCCATACGCTTATTTATTTATTTATTTTAGTTTACAGCAACAAAAGATCACGAGCAATTTTGTAGGCTGAGTGAACTGGGAAGCAGTGAGGAAGTTAAGTGAAGGTGAACTATATTTATGGTATGAAAGCCCTTTGAAAGTGTATAAAGACATCCAGCTGTAATCAGTTGGGGAGATCCATAGCACTTAATGCACAAACATCAACTCATCTACTGTATAAAGGGCTGACTTTTAACACAGTATCTAAAAATTCAAAAAAATATGTCTGGTGTAACAGTTATTGCTGTCCCGAATGTGCGTCAAATCTTGCTTGGTGTGTATTCTTGCAATGTGGAGTTGCATAAAGGTTACACGGGTACCTCACAGTTTTGCCTCCTTTTGGATTACTTACTGTGGTACTTAAGTTGCTATCAACAAACATTCACATCCCAAGCATTCTGTCCAACTGTAAAAGTATTTTCCAACCATTAAATGTGCATAAGCTTCTTAAATTCATGCCTGCATTTGTAGAGCTGCACTGAAGAATCCTTCCCTGTCACCACATCTAAGCCACTTTGCTCCTCTCAGCCAAGAGGGAGAAAGAGGGAGAGAGAAAGTCAGAGGGGGAAGAACTCTGGGATGATAACCATTGTTAAGTTTTACTAAAAAGAGATTAGGCCACATTCAGTAAGAAATAGAGGGAGGACTATAGGAAGGAAAAAAATAAAATAAAATAAAAAGCTGTGCTGTGGAATTTCAACTGAATATCCTTTCAAAAAGAGTATCAGAGGTTTTTGTAATATAGATTTATCTGATAACGCGAACAGGAAACTAAGGCTCGGCTCATATTTTTATCCCATTTTCACATCTTAAATGTGACAGCTAATATTTGGCATTTAGCTCTTGCACTTTTCTACCTTAAGCTATTACAAAACTGCTTCAGGTAAATTTGACCACAGTAGCCAGGGAAAGAATGAACAATAGCATGCTTTAATGAGTGGGTGTGCACATTTCTAGTAGCAGCTGCAGACAGCTTCATATCGACATTCCTTTTAGCACACTCAGCACTAAGTAACACGCCTTCCTTCCCCTCCCCCCACCCTCTTTCCTGAACTAAATACTGAGTTTATATTCTATAACTGATGTGGCCACGCTTGATATGCATGCCTCTGCATTATTGCAATAAACACCACCCTAGTTAAACCACTGAGGGAATCTACACAAGGGTTTACTTTAGGGCAAACCGCATTCATCGTGAAGTGCTGTGATGTGAGTTATGAGCTGCCGTGGCCATCATTATGGGTCAGAAACCTCCCGGCAGCCAAGACATTTTGACCACAGCAGACATGAAACAATAGCGTCAACATGGTCATTTTTGTTGTGTGAATGTGATCCACCAAAGCAACCAAAACTATTAAAGAAGTCTGTTAGGAACTTGAAATTGGTTTTCTCTGCCTGTTCGTCTGACATTGCTTTTCATTTTCAGTTCACCACAGCTCATATGGCGACAGAGAGGCTGGTCTTTCCTTTCCCATTGTGGTTACTCCGTATGCAGTCACTGTCTTGATACTATGAGGATGTTGAGTGCCATTAGAATTAAACTCTGGGAAAATGAACATGTTCTTAATGTCAAGGTATTTACTGTTTTGTCAGTGTCACTACCTTTACTGAGAAATAAAGAAGTGACCATGGAACTGCTTGTTCTATTTAAAACGTGACAAAAACCACATGAGGAAACAACAAGGAAGGTCTGGAATGAGTTGTAAACCAATCATATCTGCAATTCTGTTCTTTATTAAGCTGTTTGTATCATCTATTTTTTTTTTTTTTTTTTTAAGAATTGATGTCAGTTTTGTTCTATCCTGGTATTTGGCTAGGCTTAAGTAAGAAATATGGTCAGGTTTATTAACAGAAACTAGTTGGGCTTTATTAGGTAATAATCATAACTGATTTTAAGGCTGAATCCCATTTTCTTCCATTGCATCTGCTCAAATGTTTACCTCTTCTCCTGTACACCAGCTCCTAATTCAAGATCGCAATGATTCAACAAAAAATTGTGCTATCACTTTGTGATTAAGAAATACAGTAGTCCCTCATTTAATGTGGGGGATCTGTACCCTGAAGCCCCACGATAAGTGAAAAATTGTGAAGTATGAATAATAGTACAAGTAGTAGTAACTTATTTAAGTATTTTTAAT
>JARVGV010001587.1:20817566-20829557 GCA_031762435.1 Hypsolebias longignatus | reverse complement strand
AGGCGCCCTCGACTTACGGCAACTCGGACTTAAGAACGGGTGTGCGGCGCAGCGTTAGCATACATTTTACATGTACTGTATTTCCTCGACTTATGGCAAAAAATCCAGACTTACGAACGGGTGCGGCGCCACGTGTAATGAGCTCCGACTTACAGCAAAATCGAGTTAAAAACGGTTTGTAGGTACGGAACCCGTTCGTAAGTCGAGGACTTGTATATTAAAAAATGTTCAGCATTTCTTTAATCTAGACATTATTCAGTTTAAATATGAGATATTTTATGACTTAGTTTTATTCTTGCTTCTATCCTCTCCAGTACGTCAAGTCCTTGCTCTTTAAGTGTGTAACAGGTCGCTCTTTGTGCCACAACCCCTTTAGTGGTACTCCTGAACAACTTCCACTGCATCCTTTGCTGTCTCTGTTGTGCAAATCTATCTGTGGGGCTGTTAAATAATGTGTCAATGCAATGCCCACACCGTTTGCTTTATTCATTCAGCTTCCGTTTTACAAGTATGAGATGTTTTGTGGGAAAAAAAAACAAAACAAGGAGACAGATTTTTGGGTGTGCAAGCGAAAGATTCAATGGACTTGAAAAAGTGAAACAATAGACCACACATACAATTGACCTGGGTGGAGGAAAGGAAAAATAATCTGAAAAGACACTAGGTCCAATTGTTGCCAAGAGGATGTATGGCTTTAATAGAGAAAACACCAGAAGTTGGTCCAGGGGGACAAACACACGACTCCTCTGGATTCTTGGGATTTTCCTGAAAAACCTTTGGAGCTGAATGAGGGATTGTCTCTTTGTTGCACAATGCGAGTAACAATATCTGTGCATGTAGAACCGACTGACTCCTCAAACTCTTTTTCTGACATTTACAGATGTGACCTATACAAAAGGCTTGATGGTTGTTCTCTTTGTTTTAGAACCAGTCACAATCCTTTGGGTACTAAAAATGAATAACTAGTTGTTGTTTTTTAATGAAAAAAGAGTTTGTTTTATTTGAACCAAAATAGTCTGGATTAATATTAAGAAATCATTTGCTGGAGTTCAACAAATATAACTTGTTTCCCTTCTCAGACTACAGGTGTCCAAGCCTCAAGGGCCACTGTCCTGCATGTCTTAGATGGTTCTCTGCTCCAACACACCTGATCTGAATCAATGGGTCATTAACAGACATCAGCAGAACATAAAGAGGTAATTCAATCATCGAATCAGGTGTGTTGGAGCAGGGAAACACATTAAACATGCAGGATAGTGGCCCTCGAGGACCAGGATTGGCTCTGGACTAGACACTCAGAACAACATTTCTATTAATTTCTGACTGATTTTGCAAATATTTTCTCAAATGATTATCCTACAATGGCATTACAACGCTCTTAAAACTCACTTCAAAACATTGAGAGCATTTTGAATTAGTGAGTTTTTAGTAACAGTTTTAGTGTAGAAAAGTTGCATTGTGATAATGACAGCCAGTCAGTTCTTGAGATTTTTTAAGGGGAAGCATATATTTTAACCCTTTATTTATACAGGGTAGTCTCATTGAGCCATAAGAACTCATTCTCTAGAGAGCCCTGTTTTAGGGAGCAGATGTTGGGGGTTAAGGGCCTTGCTCGGGGGCTCAGTGTGGAGCGAATGAGGGTGGAGGCAGGTGTGGGTGTTTCACCTTTTCCACCCACATTTTGATGTTTGTGGTACCGGGGCTTGAACTGGCGATCTTCCGATCACAGGCCCACTGTCTCTAACCTCTGCGCCACTACTCCCCTCATATCTGAATTTTACTCAAAGATCCTAGATGTAGACACATGTAAGAGGGAAACAGTGCTGTAAAAATCTGTCTCGTGTGCAAAGGCCTTCTTGTGCCGATATTATGCTTATGGTATTCCTGTTATATAACACTCAGTAAGTCTGGATAACTGCAAAAGGCTTTTCTACATCAGTATGGAGATTAGGACTGATATTGACCTTAAAGCTTTAGGGGGAAAATGGGTCTCCTCTTAATCACAAGTGGGAATGATGAAGCTTGGCACCGTGGAGAAGCTAATCTACTTTGATGGACACGCCTCTAGTTGGGAGGATTGCAGTGTACGTTCACTTGCTTGTTTCATCCAGGGAACTTTTTAAGCACAGCTTAATCTGCTGAAAATTTTGTGTATTTATGTTGATGTCAGAAGTAACCAATAATCATTTGAATATTCTTCTTTCAGATAGGCATCATTTTAACAACTGAAGATACTTTCAATGTTTCACTATATATGTGGGGGATGCATTTAATTAGGGATACTAATCTAAATATGTGCGATATAAATATCCACTACAGTATATTTGATAAAATCATTCTGTGTTCTCCTTTGCAAAAACACAACAGTAAACAATCCTTAGGCTCCATTAAAATCATCATTTCATTTTTTTATAAGACGACCCAGAAAAGAAGTGGAGTGAAAGAGGTTTGACATACGTCAAGAGTCGATGTATGCATTTCATATGAACTTCACATCTAAAAGGCAAGACTGAGAGAGCTAGCAAAAAGATCATGAAACTTTGGATCAGAATCAAAATTTGCAATCCGTTCCAAAATGTATTTGCTAATTTAGGCATCATCCATGCTGCACCCGATTTTATTCATTTATTCTTTTTTTTCCTAAACACTTTATTTATAAGATTTTCAAGTAAATTTATATAAAAAAAATGAAAGGACAAAACAAAAACAACAACAACAAAAAGGGGGACAAAAGACAGGCAACTAAAATACAAAGCAATGATAACATAACCAGTAGATGCATAAATAAATGAAAATATTGGGCAAAGTTTACAATTGTATTGCCTCAACTGTCCATCTTATCAAGAAAACACTTAAGTAATGTGGTTGAATAAAAGGAACATTTTTGGTCTTTAATATATTCCTACACTGGATTCCATATTCTTGAAAACTTAAGAATGTTACCAGAAGGTACATATCTCAGTCTTTCCACATGCAGAATACTTGTGAGTTCAGTCAGCCAGGTCTCAAATTTAGGGGCTAAATCAGACTTCCACAGTTTCAGAATACATCTTTTCACAATCATCATACAAAAAGTTAGAGCAATACGTTACAGTCTAGGTTTTTCAGGGTGTTGGAGTACCCCAGCAGAGCAGTTTCAGGATCAGGTGTGACAGTGATGTTAGAGACAGATGAAAACGATTGAAAGATAAGAGACCAAAAATGATGTAAATTTTGACAAAACCACCAAAAGTGAGCTAGAGTACCTTCTGCTGCCTGACATCTGTTACAAAGTGAAGAAAGGTTAGAAAAAAATGTTATTTAATTTTGTTTTAGAATGTAATCTATGAACTACCTTATACTGAATCAGTTGAAGCCTGGCATTAATTGAACAAGACTTGATGTTCGTTAATATTTCATGTTTCATCCTCAATCTCAATAGCAAGCTCACCTTCCCAGACTTTTTTAATTTTACTCGTAGAAGAATCTAAAGTACTTGAGAAAAAGCGAACCAACTCAGAGATCAAATGCTTCCTTCAGGGGGGCCTGGAGATTTAACATTATTCTCAGAAGGTAATTTATACGACTTTGTAGCCTGTTGGATATAATGTCTCAGTTGTAAACACCTAAAAAATTTAGATTTTGCAATAGAAAATTTGGATTGCAATTGTTCAAAGGAGCCCAAATGTCTGTCAACATAAAGATTCGTTCATTTATTCTTTTAATTAGATTTTCTGCTGTTTCTCCTGTCAACAATCCAATTTATTAAGGAAAAACTTCCATTTGTAAAAAAAAAAAAAACACCTTCTTATGAGGCAATTAAAACAAAAAAAAAAAACCTCCTTTAGGTGGTTTCTTGAAGACAAGAAAGAGAAATTTTCAGAATCAATGTTGTTGTGATCTGTTTTGCTCAATCACTTTGTGTCCTAGAATGTGGATAAACCTGAAAGTGTTTGAGCTTTTGTTTTATTTTGATCCTGCCATGGGCAATTTTGATTGTGTGCTGCAATTATTAGTAAATGAGAGAAAAGTCAACCTATATAAAGTAAAACAAAAAAGAGAGGTTTTTAGAGGATATTTAGCAGAAGTTAAGTATTTAGATTTTTTTTTTAATTTGATTAAAAGATAACGTTGTTGCTTGTATTCAAAACCCAAATATTTACAAAAATATTAAGCAAAAAAAAAAAAGTGGCAGTCATCTATTTTATTTCTGTTTTAGCTATTGACTAAACAAATGCTTCCAGGAAAGAACAGAAAAAAAGAACAACAAAAAAAAAAAAACTGCTGACTAAAGACAGAGCTACTATTTGTGCCTCTGCAGTAGCTGAAGTAGGGTTTGAAAATTTCCAAAGCTGATCAGCCAAACTTTCTGTTACAAAAAATAGTTCAGCTACTATCTTTATTTGTCCCTCAGCCTATACCGATGCCCACATTTATGATGGAATTAGCCTTAATTTGACAAGTTAACAGACTTGTTTGTGTTTGCTTGTATGCATAAGAAACCAAGTGACATTTTCCTGTTGGTGTCACTAAACCCATAGGATGAGATCTGCCCTGCAGTCTTCAAATCCTGCTTTTCAACATAAAGTGTGTATGTGTGCACTCCTCACACTGTCAAAATTAGTCACTGCTACAAAGATCCACAACATGCCGCCCTGGCAGGATAAGCAGAACATAATGTTGAGCTTCTTTCTATCTCACAGGATTAGTTTTTTTTTTTTTTTCTGTTTTCTTCTTACACCCATGAAGAATTAGCATATTGTAGAAATCCTATCTCAGGTTTATTTTTAAAGCATTATTTTACCATGAGACATACCGGTACTTTTAAGCACACCTCCCTCCAATATGAGTCACGAAGAGCCCACCTTAGTTATTAGTGACCATCCTGGGAATCATTGGGAGTTTTATGTTTAATACTGAGTCTGTGTAGCACTGATTAAAATACACAGACAAGCACCTAAAACTCACAATAACTTTTTATTTTTATTTTATTTTTTGTGGTTAAGTTTTGTTCACAGTATAAGTTTGATGTGCAATATACTAAAGGACAGACATTTGTCTAAGTTTTTCTGCTCAGGGTGATATCAGTATTAAGACTTTTATTGTTTAACCTTTGGATACCAGTACATAGAAAAACTGAAAGCAAAATAGGTTCAAATTTGAACACAGTCCATATTATAAAGTATTTCATTCAGCTTGACAAATTATTTTATCAGCTGACCTGAAAGCTGTTCTACTACAAGTTTTTTTTTTTTTTTTTTAACAAGTTAAAACAAAGATGTCAAAGTTGCAAAACAGACATATTATAAGGCAGATGTAGAAAATCAAAAACAGGAACATGTCAGCATTGGGTTTTGCCAGGATTCCAATTTGCAGAATAGTGGCCCTTGAGGACCAATGGACACTCCTGTTCCAGAGGAAGGTAATCATGATATTGCTACTCAGTATTCACCAGAGAATCTCTCCTGTGCCCTTATATTGCTCTATGTGCTCAACCTACCACAGTTCTTTTAGACCACTTTACAATTCAGATATGCACTTAGATCATGCCATGGTAACTCAATGCTACTGCCTCAGTACTCTGTGCTCAGTTGTTTTCATGACCTGGTTACAATCACAGGCATAGGCTTGAGGCTAGTATGGCCAATTCTCTGTCAATACTCAATAAAGTGTAGTGCATTGCCCATGCTCCATCCAGGACCCCAATGTGCTGACAGTTAGTGAAAAATCACCACCACCTTGCTATGGAAGTTTTGAGCATGCTCAAATTCGTTGTTAACATACCATGTTTGAACACACATAATGGAAAACACTTTTTTCTCTCAATACACACCTGAAGACCTTGCCAAAGCATTCATGTTATAATACAGTATTAACTATGATGAAGGGGGTGAACATCCAATGTGGAGGGGGCCTCACTGAGAGAAACTACCGTTAAAGACACCAATGACTGGCTTTTTTTTTTTTTTCTGGGTTAGGCTTTTTATTACCTCAATACACATCAAAAGCAACAAAAACTAAATGTTTTTGTCAGCCTCCCCACCATCCCAGACATCTACACCTCCAGATGCAGGAAGAGGGCCACCTGCATCATGAAGGACCCCACACACCCAGCACACACACAGTTTTTGCCCCACTCCCCTTAGGCAGAAGGCTGAGGAGCATTAAGTGCAGAACCAGCAGACTGAGGAACAGCTTCTACCTTGAGATTGTTAGACTCATGATTCTCTAACCAGGAAAAAATAAAATAAAATAAAAAATCACTGTGAAGATTACTGTGAGAAATCTATGTGGGAAAAAAAAAAAACCTGAAAAATCACTGTAACGCCACTTGTTTTTTGATTTGTGCTTCTGACTATCCATGATGCTGATCTCATGCTGCTGATTATTTCATGTTGCTGTGTTCATTAGTCCTCATCTGCTCACACAGACTCATGTTTGTGCTGCTGTTGTTTTGGCACATTGTTTTGTACTATTAGTGCTTAGTGTATTCTTAGTTTAGTGAATGTAGTATATTCTTAGTCCATGACGGATCTTACTAATGTTTTTCTTTACAATTTGTATTTTTGTTGGATGTAACTGGGACACTGTGTACATAGTTTTGTCCCACTCCATGTATCATGTGTGGTGGGTATGACAAATAAATCTCCATGACTCTGGCTTATGTTGTCATCTAGTGAGGAACTATTGTCTCTTGGAGGTGATTGAAAGTGGGTTATGATCACAGTCTGGAAGCAGAATCTTCCTGAGGCATCAGTCCTCAGGCCAAAACTATCCCAAACTGGTTTCACTCCAAAAGAATCAAAATGTTTTGTTTTGTTCACATTCTATTTTATTATAAGTAAGTTCAGTGGAAGGCCTTTATATATACTTCTCGGCTTAGCAAGTGGACTAATGTGTCTACTTGAATCATTATGAATGTTCCTGGGGACCATTGTGAAGCTGTCTACATCAAAATAAAACCATAGCCTATGCTTATCTTTATTGTCTTTATTAAAAATGAGCTGTGACTCACATGAAGGAGGACAGTCAGTCCCAGTATGTGTTACTCATTAAAAAAAGACCACATGCAATAAATAAGTTGTTCCAACGCAGATGCTTTTGTTTCCATTTTCCTCTAAGTTTTGGTTTTGATTAGACTCGCACTCGCTTTATTTCACCCCTGCGCATTACATTTTATACTGCCTCAAAGTCATTCTGATTGTTTTAGTTTTTCAAAATTAATTAAAACCTTAATTGTCTTCAAAGCAAATTGTTTGTTTTTTGCTTGATGTGGCTGATGAGGAGTGTCAAACATTTACACAGTCCTTTTCTTAGAGATGGAAAAAAAGTTTGGCCAAAGTGTTGGAATCTGATGCTTTATGATGAGAACAGGTTGGATAATACACGACATATAGATGTTCTACACAGAGAGTCTTGCTCACATTAACATTAATATAGTAGGCCAAAAGTGCACTAGTTGGTTGATGTTAAAATATATATTTTATTGTATTAAACTAAACAGTAAATGGTTAATGGACTGTATAGCACCTTTCTATCTAATCAAGATACTCAAAGCGCTCTACAACACAATCTGGGCCCTCATTTACCTCCACACACACATTCATACCGATGGGCCACATATTGGAGGAAATTAGTGGTTCAGTGTCTTGCCCAGGGACACTTCAACATGTGGCTGCTGGCAGAATCAAACCACCAACTCTCCCATTGGAGGATGACTGCTCTAACCACTCAGCCACAGCTGCCCAGTTGTCCACTGCTTAAACTAGAATACTAAAAGCCACACAACATCAGAATTTTGTAATATCTACTAGCCCTAATTTACATTTTGGTCATCTGACCTCCACAAACAGTTACATCAATTTTGACTGTATTTTTAAATAAATAAATATTTTTAAAGCAAAAGTTGTGTTTTAATATGTAGCATTGTTCTTGTTGAGCCTTTCTCTTTAACGAGGCACCATTCCATGTAATATATCTGTAGTGCACAGCTGTTTTGGTAAACAGCAGCTGAAGAATATGTGCAGATGTAGTTCATTAAAATACTCATTATAAACGATGGGGAGTTTCAGAATTTCTGAATGTTTCTCACAATGCTTATAGTGTTTCAGTATCAAAAGTTAAAACAGAGTTCTGATTTCTTTCTGTTCCAACGTATCGCAGAGGTGAGAACAGGTAAGAAGTTATCAGCCTCCAGCAACAGGAAAGTATACAATTAGAACTTAACAAAACTTAACATCATTTCACAATTGTAGCATGACTGCTGGTTTGCCAGTGGTCGACACACCATTTTCATTGAAAATTGGTAAATAAGCTTAAAGTTAAACTGGGTTTCATCCATCCATTATCTTTTACCTGTATCTTCTAAACTGGGTTTCTTTTTAAGAAATAGATCAAACTCTGAATGCTAGGAAACACCTTGTAACTGCAACTTTCCTTCCCGCCCTCCATGATGACATCATTTACATGAATGCTTCTGCAAGCACCTTGCAGATGTTGGATGCTGTCTATCATGGTGTGATAAGATTCATAACCGGCTTTAACTACCATTCCCACCATTGCACCCTGTATCCATTGGTTAACTGGGCATCATTAACTTCATGCAGACTCTCTCACTGGTACGTTATTACTGGTATTTTTAACCCACTTCTTGGCCTGTTGCCTTCATACACCTCCTCCTACATGTCACTGCATGAGTGCAGCCACAGCGTGCACTCTCTGGACATTATTGCATGCAGTGTTCCCTGAGTGCAGGCTGAACTTGGCAATAGGGCCTTCTTCTACTCCACTCCTGTTTCCTGGAAAACCTTGCAAAAAGATCTGAAGCTCTCGACCTTAACTTCTCTAAGTGGCTTCAAACAACTGCTAAGTTCATGGCAAAAAAAAAAAAAAAAAATTAGACATGTTCCTGTTTTTAGTATTTTACATCGCTTTACAATGTAGCTGTTTTTTGTTTGTTTGTTTTTAATATAATTTCTTCCATTTATTTTTCGATTTATATGATTTTTATGGTTGTCTACTGTTGTCATCATTCTTTGTTATAACAGATCTCCCATGTAAATGAGTCCTCGAGGCTCAGTGAGACTAATTTGTCTAAATAAAGGTTGAATTGAAAAATTGAATTGAATTGGCAGCATGCTGTGGCAGTTTAACAGCACTAACAGGTTAACGTTTGTGATTTCTTGCCACTGTCACAACCTTGGTGTTGGTTCTGGGCTTGGCTTTATCATAATACTATCAGTTGTATGCTCTAAACTCATAGAAGCCATTTAGTTTTATTTGAACAATGTATGGCCTTGTGTTTTTATGCAAGTTGTTAATGTGTCTTTAGAAATACAGAAAACCTTGCAGTGAACTTGAATACAACATTGTGTAATAAAAATGTCTGCGGTATATATATTTTAATCACTTTTAGACAAATCAGTCAGTCAGATACAGTCTTTTATACATTTGATGTCATGGAAAGTTTTTGACAGTGGTCTGTGAGATATCATCTCAGAAGAGGAAAGCTGAAGGTTCAGACATTCAACTTGAGTTGTAGTATTTTGGGTAAGAGGTAGACAGATCGGACCCAGTGTTAATGTGTCCACCAAAGTTATTTTAGTTGATAGTTAACTTATGTTTGTTTGTGTTTTAATAAAGTCTATCCTTCAAGATGTAAGGATGATAGCTTAAGTGACCGATGCATGACTCACAGGAACATTCAAAAAGGTGTATACACATTTAAATGCTTGCATATCAGTTCATTTTAAAAACAGCATTTTTTTTTTGGAATGTTGAAAATGAGAATTTAAAATTTTTGAATTTGATACTTATTATCCAGGCTGTATGCTCAGTTTCTAGTCCCAAAAATATAGTATGCATAGAAGCAGTGGGTGAATGCCTGTAAGATGAGCAGTCATCATCTCCTCCGACTTGTTCTTTCAGCCCACATTGTGTGTGTGTGTGTGTGTGGGCAGGTCCTGCCACTACAAGCTTATGTAGATGAAGAAAATCTCTATTTTCTTGCTCTACCTCACTGTAATAGGTGTGGGGAAATCATGTGAAAGTATGTCTTAGTCTTGCCTTTTCCTAAAGTAGTTACAGCATAATTCAGTACTGACCTCAATGAGCTAATGGTGAGTGAGAAGTGACTACAAGTCAGGTTTCTTATTTGCCAAGAAAATTTATTTGTAAAAACAGAAACAAAAGAACCCATAAAGTTTAGTAAGACTGTACTTTTGCTTTGGTTGGCTTGGCTTCTCAACCACAAGTGTGTTACTACTGAAAACACTTAATTAATGACAATTATTGCTCAAATGACCATAGATAAAGATCCAGTACTGAGAAAAATGAAAAGAAATATCATAACTAACTGATTTGTGTAATGTATATTTAGGCAAGGTTCACCACTTGCTTCTGCCCAGGTCGAATGCTTCCCCTCCCACTCCGCTTTGCTGCTTTGTCTGTCTGTGAAACTGCTTGAGCCTCTCTTGCATATCTTCTGAACCATAATTATGGACTTATTTGGCCAGTTGGTCCCTCTACACAATTTGATAACATTTCTTCAAAGAGAAGACAGGATTTAGACGAGCCGATCTGCCCTGTTGGCACTCACACAGCTGGATATCACATCAACTTGAAGACTTGAAGTGTCTATTTCTGCTGTCATCTGTGGATTTTAAGGACGCATTTTTAATTGGATTTACGATAACTGGTTCCTGCTTTTTGGATTTGGCTGGTTGCTGGTTTTATGTACAATCAAGGAAGTTGTCGGCAGCAAACTGGACCCGATCACGCTGCTTGCCTTTGTGATGGCTTGGTTCATGCCCGTGTACTCAGACTCAATTGCCTTGGGCAGAATGGATCAGATCTCGAGGTTTTTACTCAGGCACGTACGGTTTCATCGGTGTGGCCACGTAATTTGGACATTTCTGAACCGTTTTTGGACCAACACAGACTCAAGGTAGTTGTCATTATGTTCTGCATGTCCCCAAAACAACTACTGTGTGTTATCTGAATCTGGCTCCCCCGGCTGGCCTTGAAGGCCACCTTATCTGAATACGCCTGGAGGACATGTAATCTGACGCTCAACCCCCTGCCCATTGGGGAATTCAACCATCAACCAGAGTGAACCAGCTGAATAAACATTCTGTCATAATTTCAGGACTCTTGGATTCTCATTAGCGTTGACCTTGGCCATTCCCCGACATACCTTGAGAATGTTTACGGATCTCATAGGAGGGAGCTGGCTGATTATTCCATCCTTATCAGAACTCTTACAGTGCCCTCGAGAGCGTCTATGGATGTTGCTCACCATTCTCGGTGCCCCCCTCCGCAGAATGTCTATGTCACTATGTGCTTATTTGTGCGAGGTGTTTTTTTAATACCTGTATTATATATTTTTTCCTCAAGCAAGAAGAAAGATTTTAATAGGACATTTTTTGCCTCAGATTCCTAATGTGTCCAGTTTAATTACTTTTTGTCTGTCTAAGCAGATCTCACTTGTAAATGAGTCTTCTAGACTCAATGTGACTTATCAGTCTAAATAAAGGTTGAATGAAAAGTGACTGTAGTACATTCAGCCGAAAATACATGATCTTTAATGCGTATAGTTCATCTTAGACTATAACTTGATTTCAAACTAGCAAGTACAAAAACCAGAAATAAATATCATGCTGAATGCATACACGTTTGGATGCTGTATGACAGTATATATGCATAGAAAATCTATCATTGTGAGGGAACATTTTCTGCATTCTAGCGTTTGCCCTGGAGCTGGGCACAAGGTCTGATGTTTCTTGTTGGATCGAATCACTTGTTGTTCCACCTCCTAGTTCAAGAAAACAAGCAGGTTTCAACAACATAATGAACATGAATCCAAATATCTGTTAAGCCCTTCAAGAATGTGCTGATAAGAAATGTTAAGATCATAGAGTCTAGATCAGGGGTCTGCAATCTGCGGCTCTGGAGCCACATGTGGCTCTTTGGTCCCTCTGCAGTGGCTCTTTCAAGCTTTGACCAAAACTGACA
>JARVGV010001587.1:20739508-20750390 GCA_031762435.1 Hypsolebias longignatus | reverse complement strand
GAAAATGCCTAGAAAAACATTTTTTCTAGAGATGGTTTTGACGCCCCCTGCAGTGCAGCGCCCCTATGCGTTGCATACTCTGCGTAGCGGCTTTTTGCACCACTGTGCGTAGGTGGCAGGCCGGGGCTTCTCCGGGCCTGTGGTGAGAGGCTCTTGGGGTGCCTGGTCCTTGGTGTGCAGGGCGGCTTCCCTCAGCTGCTGCTCCATGCTGCTCTGGCTCCTGGCCTGGGGCTGGCTTGCGGTCACTGTCGGGCATGGATGACTGGGCTGTCTGTGTGGCCTGTTTACGTCTCGGGTTGGGTTTTGGGTGGTCCCCTCTCGGATCAATCTGGGGCCCCCATTTAATGTGGGTCTACTTCCCCTTATCGTGCTCCCTTCTGGTGGTGGGGCCCCCTGCTGCCAACGCATTGATGGCTCTCGGCATCTGGGCTGGGTGATCAGGTGTGTGCTGGCCCGCCCGGTGGCTGCCTGCCGGGGCCTGGGTGCCCTGGCTCTGTCGGGCCTCTCTTGGGGGGTGGTATGACTTCGGGACTTGGGGCTTGGTGTCCATGGACGGATCTACTCTGGAGGGGCGGGTTGCCTGCAGGGCCTGTGGGCTCGTCGCTACAGCCTCTTGGGATTTCTGCATTGTAGTTGCTGGGAGTCGCCCCGGGCTTCCCTCTGCTTCTTTCTGGGGAGGTGCTGTTGTCCCTGTTAGGGGACTCCTGGGACTCCGGGCTTGGGGGGCGCTGTGTGTCCGTGGCTCCAGTCCTCCCTAGGTTGCCATCGTGTCCTGTGGGGTGGGTCTGTAGGTCCCCACATCCACTATTGAACAATCTTATGGAGAAATCTTATAGTGACAAGCTGCTCACACAGGTGTTTGGATTCAGGTGTTTATCAGATACACACTCAGTTGGGTTGTGGTGGCCACTAAATACATCTTGTATCACCATGTACCATATAAAATACTTTCTAGTGATGTTATTTGTATCATTATACTGTAAATGTTGTTTTGTTGTTGTGGTTTCTTGGTTTTGTCTTTTTTTTCTCTCCACAGGTCTAGAGACAGACTTCAATTATGTTGATGTGTGTTCTCGACACTCAGACAATAATTATGAGTGACATCAATGCTGAACAGGACAAAGGAAAAAAAAAAACTTTTTGAAAAAGAGAGTAAAGTAAATGTTTGATAAAAGAACAAAGTTATGTGTCTGTCTTTTATGGAGCATATATTGGTTTTGTATTGAAGTCTATTCCAAATAGAGTATTAAATTGCCACAGTTAAAGCATGCATTCATGCACTCCTGCCATGTCCACCCCAGCAGCAATCCACTTCTTTTAAAACTAATCCTTATACCTCTGTCCAGTTGAAAGAACAGAAAGGCCAGCAGTGGGTTGGATGTCCCAAGGAAAGTCGTCTTTTATTCAACACAACATGAATGGAACATGAAGAGGGCCTGACAGTTAGCAGAATGCTAGTGGGTAGACAGGCGAGCGGGCTAAACTGCTGGCAGATGAGCAAGCATGACCTTCTGATGCTAATAACTGTACACTCCCCTCTGAGCCTGATGCAACACAGGGACACAAAGAAATGCTCAAGTCAGCTTCAAGAATTGGTGGCACGACAGGGGATGAGGGAGGTAACTGTCCTGTGCCTTTGGATCAAAATGACCCACGCAGCCTCAGTCCTAAAACTGAGGCCTCCTAGGTCATTTTAGAAGAATAAAAAAGAGAAAGGAGAGGACAAGGCTTATAAAATGGGTGGCTCTATCAGTTTACAGCTGATGATGCAAGTGAGAAGAAAACCCTCCTTGCTTCTCTTTAATTTCTGTATCATCAAGACAGAGTGTTTCTGTGGTGTCAAGAGGGTAAAGGAATGTGGGATTTTGAGAGTCCCACATAAAAAATGCCTAGCATTCCTTGAAGGAATGTCATGATTTGTGTTTGTGTTTATCTTCTATGATGTTTAGTTTCTGTATTTTTTGTGTAGTTTGCTCCATTACCTCCCCATGTTCCTAGCTATCAGTATACAGTACTTTAGTTCCATAGTCAGTTACCGACTTGGTTTTTTTTATTTTTTTATTTTTTTTTTAAGGGGCAGACATGATAAGATTTTTTCTTCTTCTGCCTACTTTCATTTTAAATTCTTTTCTTCTTCTTTTTTCTGTGATTTGTAATTTCTTGTTTTTCTTGTTTTAAATTCTGAAATGAATAAATAAAAAAACTAAACTAAACTAAACTGTTCTGTCATGCCCACTTACACCTGTTCACCATTCCTATTAGTCTCAGCTGCAGCCCCCTACCTTATTAGTCCAAGCCTTTTTATGCCCTCAGTCCTCATTCCTGTTCAGTATGGTAGTGTGTATGCTTCATGTCATGACCAGGTCTTCTCCATGTTTGCCTTGTGACACCATGTTTTTTTGTTTTTTTTTTCCAATTCTTGTAAGTTGTTGTTATCATTATTATTGTCTTTTTTTCCTTTGAGCTCCTTGAGTTTTGATGGCATTCCTGGCTCCAAGAGCCATAACTGTGACACGGAAGCTGGTGTTGTCACATACAATGGCAAAATTAGTTATCCACATTTAACCCAGGTGGAGCAGTGGGCAGCTATGTAAGCACCCAGGGAGAAATTGGGGATTGGGTGTTTTGCTCAGATGCACCATGACGCTCCCCAGTACATTCCCGGATTTTACTAGTTTTGATACTGGGACCCTGTGTCCATAATTTCGTTTCATCACATGTACCACATGTGGTGCAAATGACAATAAAGACTCTCTGATACTCTCTGATACTCTGATACATGTGGGAATAACTGGGAGTCGAAGCTGGGACTTTCGGGTCCCAGGTCAGCTGCCCTACCTCTACCCCATTGCAACCCCCTTTAAGTCCCCTATATAGGAATGCACAGTGCCTGGCACCTTTCATACAAGGCTTTAAACTAAGATCTTGTGTTGCGGAAAGACAAAGGTCTAGCTGGCATTTTCCACCTCAAACGTCTCCCCAGTATATGTTAAACAGACTTTATATAGCCATTCTTGCATCTGCAAAAGTTGCTTACCAGTTGCAGTTTTCTTGAATGAGATGGACTCCAAAAGTCATTTGCAGATGTACATGCAATGACTCATTAAAGCAGTCCAGTGGTTCAGACTGTTTTGCCTCCAACAATGACAATGTTGTGAACACAGATCGTACGAGTTCTTTTGTGTAGTCATTTTGTACCAGTACCAACTACATTTAATTTCAGTCTAATGTTTGTAAAAAATAACCGAATTATTGCAGTTTTTGTTGGATGTTGTTGATTAGCTGAATCGACTTGACCCCCAAAAATGTATGGACTATTTTGCTTATAGACACAGGAGTTCTGGCACACACATAAGCATCATCACCTTTTAACACAGGCAACAGAATAAACCTTGACATTTTGGGATCTATTCTGGGTCTCATGAGATGTTCAGATTACTGCTGTCAGTCAGCTTGTTCCTAACACAAAACCTGAAACTGAAAGGATCTTTCAAAATGAAAAAAAAAAAAAAAATCTATTTCTTCTTGGCAGGAAGAATGAACACAAGCTTAAATGAACAAGACAGTATGCAAACAGGGAGGCTAAATATCTTCACGACTTGCGATCACGTGGCTTTAATAATAAGAAAAAACAGCTTGAAATGTGCACTTACCATTGGTTATTTTGAATTTAAATTTTTTTTTAAAATGGTACCAGATAAATCTCATCTTGTGTTTTTCATCATTAGCTGGCAGAGAGAGCAATTTGTAGGCAAAACGTGTGCAAGGTTTATTTAAAAAAGTAAGCTTGTTTAAAGAAGCTATTAACGTGATGTGCATCTACTATCAAGAGAGAAAAGCGACTTGATGGAAATCTGTGGGCTGGACTGTCATCAGTTAAATACTGTGCACATGAGTGTCAAACATCTGTAATGTGGGGGGACACTATAGCACATATGTGCGTGTGCTTGTGTGTGTGTGCGCACACGCATGCCAGTGTCCAAAATATTGTACACTATTGTACCAAAAAAAAGTAACACCTGATCACAGCGTCTCTTACACCTGCAGCGTCTTACAGCATCACAGTTACTGCTAAGCTAAGATGCTACAGACGTAGCGCTGCACTTCTCTCAAACGTACTCCTAACGTGAATACGTGTTTAAGATCAACCACCCAATCAGTCAGCAACTGCCAGCATTAAGCTCGTTAAACTGGCGAGTGATCAATACAGAGGCATCTTCACCTCCTCCACCTGTGAGCATTCAGGGGGCCAAGATGTTGTAGAGGTAGGGCAGCCAGCTTAGGACCCAAAAGTCCCAGGTTCAATCTCCGGTCACTGCATACCCTGTGGTGTCTCTGGGAAGCACACCTCATCCCCAAATTGCCCCCCAGGCACCTTCAATAGCTGCCCACTGCACCACCTGCTGGTGGATGGGTTAAATGCAGAGACTAATTGTGTCATTGTATGGACACATACAGCTGATGACATTGTGTGACATTATTATTATTCTCTGAAAATTAGACCAGTTTCACCCAGAAACACTGCAGGTTGGTTGGTGGAGAGTTTGAGGTAATCAGGAAAACCTGGAGTGGAGTTTTAGTGGTTTGAGCATTCTCCTATTAATCAAGTGGAATGAATTTGTCACGAAGAAAGAGAAACTGCACCGACTGAACTAACGTTTTATAATAAAAGTGGGGGGGTCCAACTGAACTTTTTTTTTTTTAATGTGGGGGGACATGTCCCCTTCACATGTAATGGTTGAGACGCTTATGGTGCTAACATCAGGGTAAATCAGGTTTTCTTGTATAACATACTGTATGTCATTTACCTACATACATTTGAAAGTGCTTCTGAATAAAAATCTCCGTGGCATTTTTTTGAAAACACAATATGCACGTATTCACACATAGCCTAGTTGAAATCTGAAAGCTGATTAAAATAATTTGACTAATTTTGATATGTTTGTGTTTTTGTTACCTTTTGTAAACCCTAACCAGTTCATACCAACTTTGCTGTAGCCGTTATTGAGATTCACTGATTCATTCTTTCATCAAATGAACCTTAAAGCTGAATTTTTTTTTTTTAAATCGCTACAATTTAAACACTCAAGCTTTTTTAAAGTTGTACTGGTTTGACAGCTTCAGTCAGAATATTCTCCATCATGTTTGACATTGTTGTACTAAACTGGTACAAAATGTACTCCTCACTTTTCGTATATTTGCTCCAACCACACAACATCTAGCATCACAACAGCTGTGGCTAAATCTCTATGTTCTTATGAATATTTAAAAGGACTTAACAGCAAAAACTAAATATGTAAATCCCAGTTTTCAGCACCTGTTTGGATTTAACCAGCTGACTTTTTCATTGCTCACAACACTGAATCCCATTATGTTCCACTTACACAGACATAATGATAACATTTTAATTGAAATGATCAGATCCTTCAATGAAACACTCCCTGTAGATGCATTTATTTCCTATTTACTTATTCCTGCTGTCTATCATGCACAGAAAAAAGCATTAGGTATTCAGCAAAAGAGCAGGACGTGATGAACGTACTGTTCTTGTTTGAATGAGGTATTGTTGGTCAAACCTTCAACTTTTAGTTCAGAATTTGTGAAAGACAATTTTTATATTTGTTGAATATGAATTATTTCCCTTTCACTAAAATCTCTCTCAGCAGCTCAAATGGATGATTTTCTTTATAAAATGTGAAAAAGTTTACATGATGAGTTAAGGACGTGTTTCTTCAGAGTTCATACTTCTTTACAGACCAGTTTGTTTAAACATTTTATTCAGATAGCATAAGGAAACAGCAGAAGGCTCTTTTATAACAGCAGTCCAAAGATCAACCAAGGTCCCTATTTTATTATGTAGTCAAGACATTAGGCTTTAAAATGGCAAGAAAACATAAACAGCAAAGGTGTTCATTATTAACACAATTCAGTAAGACGAAACAATAGATTATGCTTTTCATCTGATTTTAAAGGTGGCACTTCCAGCTGTGCCACTTTAAAAATGAATAGGTTTCCACAGGAAGAAAACCAATGATGTGCACACAAGTGATGCATAAAATATAATGGAGCTCATTGAATGTTATCACGATGGAAATGACTGAACTGAAGGTCTGACTGGCTGAGCTTCACTCTTCACTGGGTCTTTAAGACAAGACATCTACCAAGATTATTCTAAGAACACAGTTTGCACTTTATATGTTGGGATTTGATTCAAATCATTTTAGACTTTCTAAATTGCTGGAACATTTTCAGAATGGGGGTGTTCCTGATACATTTTAGTCAAACGTAAACCTGTTATTTTAATCCAATGCTTTCTTTGGAAAAAATACTAACTCCAAATTGTTGTTTTTGCAGGTATTCCAGGGGAACTTTGACAATGACACACACAGAAAGAACGTGATAGATCCTCCTATCTACGCCCGGTTCATCCGGATCCTTCCCTGGTCGTGGTACGGCAGGATCACTTTGCGTGTAGAAGTACTGGGATGCACAGAGGAAGAGTGATGTCCCGTCCTCCATTTTTATTTTTGTGTTTGTTTTTGGGGCCACCATTCGCTGTCCTTTAGGATACTGGAGTATTATCATGCAATCCTTCAGAAATAAAACTGTTCAAAGTGTAAAAAGAAATTGATTTCCAATGGATTTTTCAAGAATAGGTGTTTAGTTGTGGTGGGTTTCCTGCTAATTCTTTTGTACACTAATTTCAAACCCGCCCCCGGTCCACTTTTGTCTTTTAGTTTCTTATTTAAAACGTGATCTTTGTCTTTTTATTCTTCTCAAGATTTGGCCATCCTCTTTGGAATGAACTTCTGTAAAATATATGAAGGCATCGGGGCGTGGAGTCTGAACGGGGAGTTGGGAGGGGGGTCTCTGTGGTTTGAACTTGTTGCCATGGAAGCCATTGTACAGTGTCACTTTTTAACAAAGATGTGAAACCTGTCTGTCGTGCTTCACTGGACATTATTAATCAACTTCATATCATAATTAAACTGTCTAGGTACGTAGAGATAACGCCATCATGTTCTGTTTTTGATCTGATAATTACACCCCCTCAAGCCATGGTTTTACTCAAAGGGACACTTTGACATTGCAGCATCTATCAAAACACTAATAATTCTCTTGTATTATATGTAAAAGACTAAGAAACTGCATGGTGCGTGAATTATAAATGTATATTATGACAAATCATTAAAGCCTCCAGCCCTGAGAGTAAGTAGCTTTGAATTGGGGACCTATTTTTTATGTGCATTTTTAAATAGTATTGAAATGCTCACTTCTGAAGCTTGCTAAAGAAGAGGGAAATGCGAGATGAATAAACAAGCAGTGCAGGTAAAAGTGTCACTGCTGCACAGACAAAAGGAGATTTATTTAAGTGAAATGTTTTCTTGCTCAGTTTCCAGATTTTATTTGCCGCTCCGATGACATAGCTGGACTTTTTTCTACATTGTATTTGTTCATGTTTGTTACATTTTGTGATATTTTCTGCAGCCCCCTCCACCTTCAGCTGTCAGATACATACAAAAAAAAATCTATGCTTGATGTCCTAGTGTTGTCTTGTTGATCGAAGTGAAATGAATTGAAAAGCTCAGGATAGATGTCAGTCATTATAACTTACAATGTGTAATGTTTGGGCACTTATAGTAAAGGTATCGTTCACTGAAAATGTCAAATACGTAAAAGAAAATATTGAAATAAAGAATGTACTTTATGCATACGCGATTAATAAACATGTATTGAGTATGGGATATGATCAAATATCAGGTTTTACCGCATTTATGGAAAAACAACAGCAAGCATTAATTTCATACATGTCACAGTCTTTAATACAGAGATGATGATCCATGAACATCTGATTCAGTGCTTATTTGAGAGGAACTTGGTGACAACTCAGATATTTTCCTGTGGGGTTCTGTAAAAAAAAAAAATGTATACACACTTGTAAATACAGTATATCTTTGATTGGCATCGGTGTGGACAGAAAATTAAATCTGACCAGAATGATGAGCTAATGATAAAAAGCATCATATAAATATAATTCTCAAGATTATTTCAGGCGAACATTATTTTTTAAACATTTAGAGCATTATCAGCAGAAATACAAAACGTTATGTTGGTTAAAGTGCAAAAAAGGTCACAGCACCTAGCTGTAGCACTTACAGTTTGGCCTGTAGCCTGTTTCAGGACTATTCAACTGGCAGCCCACAGGCCACTTACCGCCCCCGAGTGACTTATACACGAAAAAAAAAAAAAAAAAAAAAGAAGCTTTTATTACTTTTGTAAGCAAATCAGTTTGACTTGATTTTAAAAATGTATTTCAAAGAAAGGAAGATACAAGATTTCTTGTTTTACTAAATGGATATTAACATACAAAACAAATAGCCTAAAAAAATCAACTCTAAAGACAGGCTATTACACAGATAACTAAAAATATTTTTAGAGCAAAATTATTTGGAAAAATATAGAACAAGGCTATTTCACCTTGAGCACGCTGCTCGCTTCAACTTTTGCAGCTTCAGATACTTCCGTCACCACAGGGTGCGGAGACGCACGCAGCCGGTGATCAGCTGATCCATCTGAAGCTTAACTGTACTTTTTTTTTAACTCTTTCAACTGGCCGGTCACACCTGCCTCCTCCTCAACAAGTAGATTAACGCAATTTATAGTGTGCATTAATATTTAGTTTTCTTTGTGCCGTATGATTCATAAAACCGTATCCAAGTCCGAGACCGACCCAGCCCACCTATTAATCACATTATTTTGGCCTAACCCGGCCTAAATTTCAGGTCTGGTCAGGGCGTGCCCGGGTTAAATATCACATCTCTAATACTTGGTTTATTTGCATAACAATTTTAATTGCTCCTGTGCTTATGGCTTTCAGAAACTGTTGCCCTTTAAGCAGTTTTGTTGAACAGCCCTGGCCTATATGGTCAGAATTGCAATTTTCTTTCCACAGGAATAATTGCATCATGAGAAACCTAAGGTAGTGTAAAAGTTTGAAAAATTGCATTATAGATGTTTCGGTACAACATATTATTTTATAACCCACCCTGAAAGTTTTAAGATTGAAACTGGTTTCAAGATTTGTCCTGGCCCTGCATGGGTTATTGGCTGATCAGTCCAATAAAAACTAAAGTCTTTTTTTGTTCCTCCAAAGCCTAAACTGAGATATTTTAAGGTATTGTTCACTTTTTTCACAGAACCCCACTTTAAATTATCTGAACTAACCCTTTAATATTAACATTACATTAAAAGTTGTTAAATGTTGAGCTTGTGGGTATTTTCACATAAAGTGACAGGACCTATCTGCAGGTTCACATGGTTGGAAGCATTTCTAGGCAACATAATTATTACAGATGTGTAATTTTGTCAAAACCTTTGTTGTGTTCTGTTTTCATTGTATGAATACCACTGTTGGCTGCATTTGACGGTAAACATGCATGGGTTAAGAAACAGAAGTAAACAAATCTTAAAGTATCTAAACATAATCAAACTTTAAATGGTTCAAGCTGCCCATACGTTACTTCAGGGCTCCCTGCTCCTAGCGAGTCGTTGCAGAGCTCTCGAATGCCACAATCAGATTGAAAGGTGCCACATCCACTCGTTTTCTTTAGGACTTGCCAGATTTCACTGTCTCAACAAGCAAAACTTTTCAGCTTGCACTTTATTTGCTCCAAGACAGTAGCTTGAAAAAAACAATACATTCACAAGCGAAAAACATTTTGATGCATCAGCCTTTTCAAAAGTTATGATTAAAAAAAACTTGTTTATGACATTTCACGTTCATAACCTGCAAGAAGAGACTGGCATCAGATATTTTTCTACTTGCACCCAATGCAAAATGAAGGTAATGCTTCATACTTTATAAAATGCAAAATAAATCAATTGCATCTTTATTCACTTGGAGAACGAACTAACCATAGGATGCAGATTATAATGGGATATTTGTACTCTTGTTTGAAGAACATCTTAGAAAACTCTACCTGTCTAAAGTCGACTGGAATTTGCTGTGGATTGTCCTTACATGGGTGAATCAGTGAAGATCACTTGGTTGGTTTCTTGGCACGGTATAAACAAAACAGGATGTCTGTTCATATTTTGACCCCCAAATGTTTTGTTGCCAAACTATCTTGACCACCGTGTGCACTGATCGAGCTTTGAAGAAAGCTTCCTGTGAGCATGTATGATGGAGCAGGCCTGCTGCAAAGCTCTCAGGAAGTATGCATGATAAATGAAGTTGAACACTACAGTTATTAACAAAGATGTCCACAGGCACATTCTGTTTCTGCATAACAAAATGATCTGCAGTGTACTAGCTTTTATTTCACACCCAATGTGGGCATTGTATACTTCACTAAACAAGTCCACAAATGGAAGCAAAGTGGAATAGCCATGCCATCTTTGTATTTCTGTGTCAAATGTTCACATATTGTTTATTACCTCCTGTACATTTCCATTCAGATACCCCCATCTATTAAAATACTGCTTATAGGTTCAAGCCTGCATAGGAAGCAGAGACTCTGTACAGTCAAAAAGATGTTGCTTCGAACAAAATCTGTTTCAGTTTGACAAATAAAAACATGTGTGATAATGCTGTGGTGTTTACTTGGCTTTTCTTGATGCCTTCATTCTGACTGTTTTTTTTGTTTGTTTGTTTGTTTGTTTGTTTAGTACAATCAAAATCCATGCTCAATAATCCAGGTTTAAAAAAAAAATCCAACAAGTTCAGTCAGATCATCTGAACAGTTTATTTTTTGTTGAGAAGGTTTGTCCTTCATCCAAAGGACTTCATCAGTCCGAGGAACTCATTCCCACAAGCAGCATTCTCATAGAGTGGACCCACTAGTTTTATGGTGAAAAGATGGTTTCTGGGGCCCGCCCTCTC
>JARVGV010001587.1:20642039-20654359 GCA_031762435.1 Hypsolebias longignatus | reverse complement strand
TATATAGTGTACAGTATATGTGAGTTTAATACCGTTCCCACACTCTTGCAATATTCTAAACAATGTTTCTAAACTCTAAATGCTCTAAGAGCACATAGTGTCATGATTTCAGCTTTTTACCTCCAGCTCCACTCTCAGCCACGCACACTTCATGGCTCTGCACAGAGATCAGCTGTTCAGCTGCAGGAGGAACCTTCACCCACAGCTGTGGACTGCACACTGTACTAAATCATTTTAAAACAATTTATTTTAAATGAAAATTCTATGCCGATTGTGCAGCTCATCTATCAATCAGCCAATGAGTGTTATGTCCAGTCTTACTTTGAAAAACTGCGACAGTGAGTCCACGATAAACGAACCACCAAGTATGGAGGGACTTCTGTACTCTATAAGACATGATGGCCTATGCCCCCAAAAAATTTATTTGACAGGAGCTAATGAGTTACTGGTACAAATATCTGTTGAGGCAGACATTATCAGAGCTCTGACAAAGTGCATTTATCAGTTCACTACTGTGTCGGACTTGAATTAGTGTTGTGTTTCATCAAATCCACTGTAAATTTGACAACTATGATTGAATTATTTCTGATCTTTGGTAACTACCGGCCTAAATCACTCTGTTTGTTTTGAAGCCTTTTTAACATTCTATGTGATTATGCCATTTTTTTTTTCACTTATTGTGCCATTTACTTCCCACTGAGCATATTGAGTGATCAGTGAAATATATTTTCTATAATTGTACTATAGACTATATACTGGGTGGCTGTGGCTGAGTGGTTAGAGCAGTTGTCCTACAATGCAAGAGTTGTGGGGTTCGAATCCACAAGCAGTCACATGATGAAGTGTCCCTGGGCAAGACACTGAACCCCTCATTGCCTCCGATGTGTGTCCCATTGGTGTATGAATGTGATAAGGCTTTGAGTAGTCTCTTTAGAATGAACTGTTCACTTATAGCTTTGTAGAGATCTAGTAGAGTGTATAATATGGATGGATGAATGGATAAATGAGGGCACAGATTGTTGTAAAGCACTTTCAGTGTCTTGATAAGACATAAAGGCAGTAAATAAGTACAGTCCATTTACTTTGTACAGTACTATACAACCATTTTGGGATATATTGGCTGTATTTCACTCAAACCCTAATTTGCTTCTCCTGTTGCACAGTGAAGCAACTTCTCAAATGAAAATTTTCTGATTAAACACAGTCTACACCTCAATATGTATTACATCGCCTCAAGACACACCCGCCGCTCTAAAAAAATAAACTAAAATAAATAAAATCTGATTTTTCTGCCATATTTGGGGTTAAAGCTTTTTGCGCTGCACTAAGATTAAGGACACCATCTGTTTCCCATCTGCAAACCGATGGTAAAAAGCTTTCGTTCTCTTCCAACTGTAAGCAGTTAGGCCCTCTGATGTCCATGATGTACTCGTTTATTCACTTTCACAAAGAAGTATGATTGTGTTTCTTACTTGCAAGCCAAATGAAAACGTCATGGTAGGAACTGCATCGGATTTCTTTTATTCACCATGCCAGGTGGCTGAGTGACACCACCAGTGTCCTTAGATGGAGCTCCAGTCGGGACCCTGATGTCTGCATGAACTGTGTGTGTGTTACTGCCTCTTAAATCAGTCAGGAATAAAGGAACATGTGGCTTCATACTAGCTTATGGGTTCATTGGTAAATAGTCAGGGGTGCAAAATTTTGTAATGAGTCCACCCAGAGTAATTCCTTACACATCAACTTTCAATATCTCAATGATCTTTTAATGATCTTTTTTTTTTTTTATCCCAGGCAGGACTTCTTTAATTGCAATGTGGTGTCCAAGTTGTTTATGACTAAAGAAGATTTTTGAAACTTCTCCCAAAAATTGAACTGACGGCTTTACAGAAGCCTCTTTTACCTCTACTCTAAATGTGAATAATTTGTTTCAAGCCTATTTTGAATGGCTGTATGGCAGTAATGAGAGCAGTAAAGAGTGGAAGTCAGCAGGGGAAGCAATAATGACTCATCACAGGTCACACTGTACTGTTTGCACATTTACCAGAAGAAAACTCAAAGCAGATTAGTTTCCAAAAAGTGATCTCTAATGAGCACACTTACTTTGTATTTCTCAGCGCATTTTTTTTTCACGCCACTGTGGGCTATAAATTCATGCCAGAGAGAATTCTGTGGATATTAAAAACATACTGTAACTACAGCAATGTTTCAAAGGGTTTGTTTTGTTTTCCTTTAGCTTCGACTATGTGTAATTTACTTCTCACTGTTTAAACTTATTTAAGGGAATTGTTTCTGTTTGGGGGTGGCACAACTGGTAGAGCTGTTACCTCTCAGCAAGCAGATCCCCGGTTCAAATCCCAGTCCAGGGGCCTTTCTGAGTGGAGTTTGCATGTTCTCTCCATGCATGAGTGGGTTTTCTCTGGGTACTCCCACAGACCACTAACATGCATGTTAGGCTGATTAGTAACTCTAAATTGTCTCTAGGTTTGTGTGAGAGAGTGAATGGTTGTTTGTCTCATTTGTCATATGTGTCCCTGTGATGGACTAGAGACCTGTCCAGGGTGTACCCCGCCCCTCACACAGTGATTGCTGGACATGGGCACCAGTGACCCACCGTGACCCAAAATGGAAGAAGCGGGTAAAAGATAATGGATGGATGTTTCAGTTTGATTGTCTCATTCTTCTTTATAGCAACCAAGAGATCACAAAATAATGTTCTTTGTCTGGAGATAACAAGACACTTATCTCCATCCTATTCATCATATTAATATCTCAAAATATTACTTTTTCTCTTAATTTAATGGTCAACATTTAGGTATTTCTAAGTAACAAAAACAGATTTCCTTTGATAACTGGAACATAATTCAAACTCAGCAAAGCTAAAGGACTCTGTTTTAGTCAAATATTACGACGGTCAAGTTAGCAATTGATCTAAACTGAAAATGTCACAACAGACAACATTCAAACCATCAGAGTTACATGTTTAGCTTGATATACCACTAAGAAAATAATTTTCAAGAGTCGAGACAGAAACACTGAACAATGCAACATCATGAAATCACAAGTAGACAAAAATGTTTTTCCAGAAAACAAGCAAAACAAATTTGATAAAACTAGTGGGATAACAGAATTGTCAGCCAATGATCACAAGAAAATTGCATCCGTTTTAATAATTATGAACAAGGCCATTCTCAGCATTCCTGAACCTTCAATTAGTTAAATTAAATGTAAAATCAGAACAGAGAAACTTTAAGCTTGCTCTTTAAAAGCTACTTCATAAATGTTTACTAAATCCTCATATGACACCCCACCCCCCCCCCAAAAAAACAGTCATCTACTCTCTGGCAATTAAATATCAACATATATCAAGGTGAAAATGTATGTTCCATGTCTAATTAGGGGGTTTGCAGGAGAACAAGACAACACTTTATCTGTTTGAATGCTGAGATAGGTCATCTGACGGTAACATCCGCAAAACGTGTGAATAAGCAGTGTCAAGTGTTGATCTGCACTGCTTCGAAATTTCAGGCCACACTCCTTGTTCGTCATGTTATCACCACCCAGACTCCAATCGCTCACCTCAAACACAGGTCAGACGCAGCCTGCTGCAGCGTCCAATTATACCTCACTTAAAATTCAAACCACGGCCTGCTGGTTCTGTGGAGCATGACTCACAAACAATGTGCACATTGCTTAATCCTGCCAAGGTACTTTTGGTGGGTGTTCTGCATCAATTTACAGTGTGTGGGGGTGGGAGGGGGTGTTTTAAGTGAGAGCCAATAACTTGCATAACACACTGCTGAAACACAAACTCTCACTTTTCGATGTTTTTACAAGTTTTTTTAATTATTATTATTTTTATTAAAAACATTACAATCACTTTCTATTACTAGCCAGCTTCATAGATTAAGATCCAACAAACAAGCTCATGAGAAATGAGTAGTTTTATTTTAAATTTAATAAAGGTGCACTGAATCTTATAACAACTTCACATCTAAATTATGTAATTACGATGACTGACCGAGTTGTGTTGCTGTGATGACTCTCCCTCAGTCCCTTACAGCTGTGGCTCACATGGAACCAAATGCCTTCACACCTCCTGGTGAGAGTTTGTCCACCAAGCAGAAGAATAAAACCAGATGGAGCCATGGAAAAACACAATGTGACCCAGAAACAATTGTTTGGTTGTGTCAACATAACAGAAATGTTAAAACTGTTTTATCACGATAATTAAAGTAGTTTAAAAATGAGGGAGTGGTGACACGGAGGCTAGAGAAGGTGGGCCTGTGATGGGAAGATCCCTGGTTCAACTCCTGGTACTGACAACATCAAAGTGTGGATAGGATAAATGAAGTGTCCACACCTGCCTCCACCTTCATTTGCCCCACTCTGGGCCCTTGAGCAAGGCCCTTAACCCCCACCATCTGTTCCCCCTGACACCCTAGATGGCAGCTCTCTGCTCCATACAAGGGCTGTGGTAGCTCGATGGTCTGTGGTTGTGTCAGGAAGGACATTGGGTGTTAAAATAATTGCCAAGTCTTTCTGTGAGTTGGTTCGCTGTGGTGACCCCTGAAGAAGGGAGCAGCCGAAAGAAAAATAATAATAAAGTAGTTTGAAATTAATGTCATAGTTTGAGATACACTAAAAACGTACGTCTAGGTTTGTTGGCCCTGTCACACGAGAACAAGATAATATGACAGAAATAAAGGTTAGAGTTTTTAGCTAAACTTTTCATTCTTGAACTTTTTTCTCAGTGTTGTTTATCAGTATGTGGAACATGGTAGTATTTTAGTAAAATATATCCAAAGTCTTCTGTTGAAGCTTTTCAGTGAGAAGAAAACATCTTCAAGAAACAAGAAATAGAGTCCAGTGTCATTCTGTAAGAGCGCTTTCATTCAGCCTGTATTTATACAGGTTAATCTCACTGAGCCTCGAGGACTCATTTACGAGAGAGACCTGTTTTAAGCCAAGAACACGCGTGACAACAGTAGACAATCATATAAAAAGCATATAAAATGAAAAGTAAATAGAAGAAATTAAATAAAAATGAAACAAACACAGCTACATTATAAAGCGGCATAAAACACTCAAAACAGGAACATGTCTGTGTTGGGTTTTGCCATGAACGTAGCAGATGTTTAAAATCCCTTAGACATGTCAAGGTCAAGAGCTTCAGATCTTTTTGCAAGGTGTTCCAGGATACAGGAGCAGAGTAGGAGAAGGCCATTTTGCCATGTTCATTCCGCACTGAGAAAACACTGCATGTAATAATGTCCTGAGAGTGCACGCTGTAACTGCACTCATGCAGTGACATATAGGAGATGTATGAAGGCAACAGATAAATAAGTGATTTAAAGATGAAAATGTACCAGAGTGAGAGTCTGTGTGAAGTTAATGATGTCCAGTTAACCCGTGAATACAGAGTGCAGTGAGTGGTACAGTTGTTACAGCTAGTTATGAATCAGTGCACTGTGGTAGACAGCATCCAACATCTGCAAGGTGCTTGCAGGGATGTTCATGTAAATGATGTCACCGTACTCAATTTAGGGGATTATCTTACATCTGGTAGCCAGTTTTTGTACTTGTGAGGAAGTCTTTAAATGTTTGCAGGGGGGTTTCAATTTCCTTGCATAAATCATAGAGGATTGCATTCATGGTACTTGCATTTTGAACGTTTCAACAAATTGTGTGACAACATTTCTCTCGAAACAATCGCAAATTACTGCAAACATTTTAAATACATCACAATCCAGCTTGCTTTCAGATTTGTTGCAGATATCTTCCACTCCAAGATGTTATCAAATCTGCATATCTTCATTTAAAAACTCCAATGCATTTATTCATAATAAGGGTGACTGCCAAAGCAGGCCAAGGGACAAGTCAGAGAGTCAGAGTCAGAGAGATTTATTTGTCATACACATCACACGTGATACACGAGGTGGGACGAAACTATGTACATAGGGTAACAACAATAACAAAAACACAAATTGTAAAGAAAACCATTAGCAAGATCCGAGTCATGAACTAAGAATGTACTACTTTCATTAAACTAAGAATACACAAGACTAAGAATACACTAAGCACTAATGGTGCAAAAACAATGTGCCAAAACAACAGCAGCACGAACATGAGTCTGTGTGAGCAGATGAGGACCAATGAACACAGCAACATGAAATAATCAGCAAGTAAGATGTGTGCTGCAATAAAATTATGTGCACAACCCAGAATACAATTTTGCAAGCCGTGCAAACAAAATTGACTTTTTTTTTTTTTTGATTGACGATGGAAAGACAGGTTGCATGGCTTGCTGGTCACCAACACTCAGAGCTCAGTGAAGTTATATCTGGAAAAAATATATCTATTATCTCACAATTTGAAGTCTCCAACAATCACAGTAAAGAAAGATACTACACTTAGATTTGTTGGTTTTGCTCTTGTTTTCTATTTAGTTATGGAAATGAAAAAAATCACTTGACTTCGTTGTCTAAGTGTCAGTTTTATTTTAAAGGTAGCTGGCTACTTCAGATTTGTGTGATCACAATGAAATCATTTATACCAGGCTTTACAGTCTCTTAACCCACAACACAAAAATTCAACCCGAAGAGCTTCTTAAAAGAGTTTGGTTTAGAGAAATAAAATTTGAGCCAACCAGAAAATAATTTTAAACTGTCAGCTTTTTAAAATTTATAAATGTGTCATGTCACTCTTAAGGATGGGAAAAAGTCATCCTCATAACCAAAACTGTGGAGATTTACAATAAATTATTATTGTTTTTATAATCTGTGTCTTCATAGCACAAATGGAAAGAAGAACATGTCTGAGGGCCCCACAGACCATGACATGTTTTAAAAAAAGATCTTAAAACCTTTCTTTGTACCCAGCTTTTTAACTGATTGAATTGTACTTTTGTTTTTAGTGCACCCATAGTTCTTATTTGAGTATGCATTTTGTGCATTTTAAGTTTTTGATGTGATCATTCTGAGGCATTATCCTCTTGGTTGTTCCTCCTGTCAGTTGCTTTTATGGTTGCTTTTTATCTTGATGTCATCCGATGTTCACTCACTGTAGCACTTTGAGATCCATTGTGTATGTAAAGTGCATTATACATAAAAGTTATTGTTATATTATTATTATTATTATTATTATTATTATTGTTATTGTTATTATTATTACTAATGTTAATATGTTTTAGAATGATTGCAGAAAAATTAAAGCATCAAAATCACAATGAAAATTGGAATAGCTCCCTTAAAATCAGCATACTTAAAATAGATTATTATTCTTATGAAACGCTTTACACTGAATGTCAGATGTAGCAAAATGTTTTTTTTTTATTTTAATAAATTTATTCATTTTACATTAATACAAAAACCAATAGAATAATAAGAAACATTTAGCATATTATTAAAAGAAAACATAAAATGAAAGGTGGCAGAAAGAAGAAAAAATCTTGTTTTATCTGCCCCTTTTTGTCAAAAACAAAACAATTCAAACAATAATCTTCTATGTTCATGCAGACATTTTATAAATCTTTACACTACTGTCGATTTCACATCTCACAGTTATGGCGACCCATACACGGTCGTTCCCGCAAAAAATCATCTTGTTGGAAGTGCTACAGCTAGCTGCTGCTGCTGCTATTTACATTTGCAAATAATGTTAGCACTCTATGTAAATACATGTGTAAGGTGAATTTGACAGGGATGGAATAGTTTATAAAATAACATCCATAGCATGTCTCACCGCTGTCTTGTAAACTTTTTCTTTAACATTTGTTCCCACCTTTTCGTCACACATCATGTTTCTCCATCCACTCCATCCTGCTTGGACTCTCTTCTTCGCCTCTTTACCACTCTGTTTATTTTGGCAGTTGACCCTAAACATTTGAAGTCCTGCACCTTTGTGACATCTGCTGTAGCCTCACTGTTCCAACCTGCCTCCCTCTCATTCACACACACGTACTCCGTCTTACTACGGCTGGCTTTCTTTAAGTGCTTACCTTCACCTCTCCAGGTTTTCTTCCACCTCTTCCTTGTCCTCACCACAGGTCACAATGCCTTCTGCAAAAACATCAGAAAAAAAATCACAAATGTGGGGATGGCTGTCGTTACAAAACAGGTCAAGGTGTGTACGATATGAGTGAAGGCAGGCAACAAGTTAATGTGCAGCGCCTTAAAATACACTTCAGCATGCTCTACACATCAAAAGCCACACAAAAACAGCCTTAAAGCACCTTAAAATCTGTATTTTCTCACAATATCAAGTTGTCTATGTCACCATCTTCAACAGTTGCAGTAATGTACAGTACTAGCTTTTCACTGACAAGTTACGTTTGGCACAAAGCCTGCCAGAACCTGATGAAAACGCCTCAGAGGAGCGAAGCGATAAAACAACTGCGACTACATTAAGCTGCATCTTTTGGGGGCTACAGTTTCCCCCCAGCATGTTTTATCTTTTACTTTAGTTTAATCATAAAATGGCACTGCTGCAATTTTTGTAGCCTTCCCAGTATGAAAGCGAGCCTCTGAAATTGAAGAGGACTGAAGACGTTTACGAGTCTAAACAGTCTTTGTGCTGCTTGTCTCATTATCAGAGTCACATTAGGCCAGTGACACATAGACCTGTTTTCTTTGTTCTTAATGATAAACCGTTAGGGATTCAGTTTTATCTCCGTGTCTGCCTCTGCAGTCTGTGATGAGAAACAACTCTGGCTTCAGGATGCTTCAGGCAAACGGCTCATGCTGGATTTTTTTTTTCTACCCCCTCCTCTGTCTCTGAAGCATCTCCGCCATCAGTAAAGTTCCTCTGACTGCACACCTCCTCTCCTGGGCTGCACTCTGGACCACGCAGACACCTCAGCACTTCTTGTTATGAAAACTTGTGATTTCTCTGGAGCAACGACACGCAGCCTTTCTCCAGCAGAGGCAGACACGTCTCGGCCCAAACGAAATAAATAAATAAACTCCAGGAGCAGGGTAAATTATTCATAAGTCAGCTGGAAATGCCACACACACAGCGGGTCGTGATCAGATCAGAGGCTCAAAACACACACGCTGAACTCATCGCTCATTTAAATGTTTAAAGATGTGCAATTTAAAGTAAATGACATCCATACAACTATAGAACCAAAAGCTTCTTTTCTCTTAGACTTTTTGCACCTTTTTTTTAAACCAACATTTAGCAGTATGGCAATCATATAAACTCTTGTTTTTTAAAGTAAAAAAACAAGTGCATCAGTAATTGTTAAAGTTAGCAGTAGAGAAACATATTTGATGTATTGGACCACCTATATGAGTGTGTGTCGTATTCAGGAAGAAAAATTATGTTACAACTAAGAAAAATTATCAAACCCCGCCAAATGACGAACATAAAGAAAAATGTTTTTGCTGTTCGTCTGTCTCTCTGTTTTCAAAATGTCTCAAGAACCAGACAAATTTTATTAAAACTTAAAACGTAATCACTGGATTTAAATCTAAAACTTGTTCACTTTTGGAGTCAATCCATTTTAACATGGCTGCCAAAGCAAATCAACTTGAGTAAACATAGAAATTGGATCTGCATCCCTTTGAGAAATATCAGACGATTAATTTCTATCTTGTTTGCACAAAAACTTTAAACTTACGGAATGCTTTTATTTTGACGTTTGCATCAGCATGCCTATATTTTAGAGCATAAAATGATCACGTTTATTTTTTAAGTGAGCACAACGTCGATCTGTAAATAAGAATCACAGCTCAAAGTCTCGTGCTGTGAGTCTCCATTACTTTATAGTAAGGGTTGAACTGACCAGTCAACCAGTCAACTAGTCCACCAGTCAATTCTAGGACATCTCACGAGTTTTTAAATTTCACGTCGACTAATCACTGTAACGTGATTGTAACGTGTCACACCACTGCTGATCACTGCCCCCCTGTTTTTATCTTTATTTTATTTAATCCACTAAATAAAATAAAAATAAAAACAGGGGTGTGCACCACCGCCACCACCGCCGCAGTGGTTTATTATATTTAGTGGATTAAATAAAATAAAACTAACTTTTGCAGCTTAATAATCGTTTTGGTTTTCCTGTGACGTATTAATCTGCAGTATGTTAAATAGGAGCATAAATATACACTCCCGATGTTTTTTATTTTTATTTTTGTAAATAATAAATTACATTTTTTTTGTCTTGAGTTCCTATGACATCATCAACTAGTCGGCGGCGACTCGACTATTTTCGCGATGAAGTCGACTTTTAAAAAATACGTATTGTTCGACTTCCTAGTTTATAACAAAGGTTACTGAATCATCAGTGCTCAGGAAAGACTAATTGAGTCGTAGTTCCTGTTTATTTCACATATCCAGTGTAATTACAGACGCAAATGTTCATGATTTATTTTAACACGATCAAAGAAAAGTTGTGCTTGTGCAACAAAAAGAAATTAAAGTTTACAAATGCATACTTGCTCAGATATTTGTTCTAAAATGCACTACGAAGATAAATTCATGACAAGTTTTAAATGTCGGGAATTATGGAGGATTTTGAGATGAAAATGTAGAAAATTCTGCAAAATTTAAGTAATAAAAACAGTAATGAGCCTTTCTTTAAGTGCCAACAGTAAAATTATAGCTTTCACACACATTTTAAATCGGTTGTAAGGATCTTTTCCATGATTTAAATTTTTGAAGAATTTCTTTTTCTGATGTTTTTTTTTTTTTTTTGTACATGTAAATCATTTTCTCACCCAGACTTTCACTGGTGCTCGGGCCGTGCTCTGTCACTGATACTCCAAAAGACCAGCAGCTTACATTCCTTGTAAGAAGTTTTCAGGGGATTTTTGATGTTATTTGGATCAATACCAGTCTCTTTTCTTCTCAAACCTTTCTTCTTGAAGACCTGTCCTGAGATTCTGATGACTCTTGGCAGGATTCGTTCTTCCTTTTATCCTTGAACTTCCTCCACACACACAAAAAGAAGACTTTAGCTACTAAAGCTTTTTGTTCTCTTCCAGGTTTTGTCAAAAATGTGTCCTGAACTCCAAGGTCAGTTCAGAGGAGTGAATGTCTGAACTGAGTTTGGTTGAGGAGAAGGTGACACTTTAATAACCTTCTCAGGCTTTACTTTTCTAAACTAATAAAGCTAAAAACTCAATGCATTAACATTTTAATTCAGGGTTTGTGTTTTGCTGCAGGGAATGCATCCACCTATTAGCACTTTAAAACGCCTAATTTCTCATCACATTAGGATGTTCAAACTTTTGCATGCAGCTGTGCTGCACTAACTGAATAATCAGCCCATCAGTCAGTCCAGCTCCAAGAGCTGCACACATGGACAAAAGCAACAACAGGATTTAAGTGGATAACAAGCTCCTATAAATAGTCTTGTCATTTCCTAAGCTCTGATAATGTGACCGAGTCGACAGCTAGCACCATCAGGCAACATTTCACAATAATGTCTGATAGATCGCAATTACAAAATGGTAATTGTGTGCATTGTGTGCTGTGCGTACTTCCTGTACTCTCTCCATGTGCACGCATGTAATTATGAGACAAAAGCAGCGTCTGTGATAAGAACATGCAAGAACACAAAGGGGGTTGCTGACAGGAAGTGACTAAGAGGCTAACTTTAAAGCTCGTTTTAGAGGTTACAGTATACTCATTTCACTTAGTGGCTATTAGTAAAAAACAGAGAAAATTGAGGCTTCACATAAAGCTGCATTATACTTTATTATTCAAATAACACAGCCTACATGGGGATAATCTTCCTCCAGCGTGTTTTTAATTTCTTGTCAAATTCTTCCTCATTCTGCCTTCAGCGTCTTAATGCCTTTCAACAATGATTTGCTCATCTCGTTCAGTTAATAATACGTTTAAGCATCTGAAGCCAAAACGAGGAAACAATTAAGAAAATGTGTGCAAACAAAGGCAAGTTTAAGCGTAATCATGTGTTTTTAGAAATAATTAAGCGTTTGACCTGAGCTGCTTCAAACGTGCAGCCAAAATCTCTGAGCTGCTCGTTGAGCCATGAAGATCTGAAAATTCAAACGTAGTAAAATAAGCAGTAAATATATACAAGAGAATACAATAAGAGAAACATTTACTTTGCAAAAACTCATCAATTTGCGTATGTTTAGAAATGAATTACCTGCTGGAAACAAGCCCCCCCACCCACCCACCCCCCTCCCCACCCCCAAAATATAATAGTAGGATCTGTGGTGGAAGTGATCTCCAGCTACTAGTACAGTACTTGGGTGTACACATGACTGATAACCTCAGCTGGAGCAACAACACCACCAGTCTGATCAAGAAAGCTCATCAGAGACTCTACTTCCTCAGGCGGC
>JARVGV010001587.1:20484321-20501737 GCA_031762435.1 Hypsolebias longignatus | reverse complement strand
GAAAAAATCCATAAATATGTCGCTTCGCCCTATAAGTCGCAGGGCATGAAAATCAGTAAAAAAACTGCGACTTATACACCGGCAAATACGGTAGTCTCTCCAGTGTGTGCTGGGTCTCCCCTGGGGTCTCCTCCCAGTTGGATGTGCCTGGAGCACCTCCCAAGGGAGGTGTCCAGGGGCATCCATACCAGATGCCCAAATCACTTCAACAGACTCCTAGTGATGCGAAAGAGCAGCGACTCTAATCTGTGTCTGCCGGATAACTGAACTTCTCACCCTCTCTCTAAGGGAGAGTCCACCTATCATGTTAATAAAACACAAATTGATTACCTGTAAAGTTTGTGACCATAGGTGAGGGTAGGATTGTAGACCAACCTGTAAACAAAGAGCTTTGCCTTGCAGCTCAGCTCCTCTTCATCACAACACACCTGTACAGAGTCTGAAATGCTGAATCTGTCTGTCAATCTCGCATGCTATTCTACCCTCATTCATGAAAAAACACCTTCTGCCTCTTGAGGTAGAACCTAAACCGCAGCCTGGAGAGGGCAGACCACCCTTTTCCGACTGAGGACCATGGCCTCAGATTTGAAGGTGCTGATCCTCATCTCATCCGCTTCACACTCTGCTGTGAAACACACCAGTGAAAGGTTAAGATCACGCAATGTTGATGTCAACAGGACCACATCATTTGCAAATAGCAAAAATAGAACCCTGAGGCCAACAAACTGACCTTCTTCCACCCCCTGGCTGCACCAACAGTATTGGTGACAATGGGCAACACTGGCAGAGTCCAACTCTTACCCTGAAGGTGTCCGACTTACTGTCGGCAATGCGAACCAAACACTCGCACCGCTTGTATAAGGACTGAAGGGACCGTAGCAATGGACCCCCATTCTCATACTCATGGAGCACAGTCGAATGCCTTCTCCAAAACATCTTCTCTTACTGTTGGGCAAACTCCAATGACCCCTCGACGACTCTAGTGAAGGTAAAGAGGTGGTCCAGTGTTCCATGGCCAGGATGGAACCTGTATTGTTCTTCCTGAATCCAAGGTTAAACCATCTATCAGATTCACATGAAAACTCATTACTTAAAAAAATAATAATAATTTGTGCATTACGTTTTTGACTTAAGGGGGTCACCATTATTTTAAGTATGCTATGCATTCTGAGGCGATCGTGTACATTGGTTGATGTCAAAACTGAAACTTAAGGAGTCAAGGTTTAAACGTTATAATGTATGAGTCCTGATGCCATTATGCATGCTATACAAATGTAAAAAATATACTGCATATATATTTTTCTTTTCTTGAAATTAAAAAAAAAAGAGAAAAAAAAAATTACATTTTCATTTTCAATGTTTTTAGGTTTGTTTTTATTTTTCTTGGTAGATTGTGCTACCAATGGTAGAAAAAGTGTCATATTTTATAGAACTCATTTTAGTTACAATCATTTGTTAACATCACATAAAACTTATAAATCGCATTTCTGTAAAACATCTTCAGCATGTAGCAGGTTTCACACAGTTGTGACTAAGTCTTAACAAAATGCCAAGTGTTGCTGGATTCAAAGAAGCACTCTAAATCTCTATTTGCAAACTTACCAGTGTGGCGCTGCAAATTTGCTTACACCCCTAACTTGAATTTAACTGATATGTTTATTTAGGAATTTGACATTTACGCAGATTTTTTGCTGTCCTTTCACATCACGATGACTCAGTCCATTCGTCTCAGTTCCTTGAAAGTTAATTTGACATTTAGGAATGCCAAGACTTCACACAAGTCACCAATACTCGAGATTAGAGAACACTAGACCCACCGTTTTAAATCAAATTGTAATGTAGCATAATAACTTTGATGGAATGAGCTCTTTATTTCAGCCGAGCTCCTATCAGCAGTTCATTTTCTTCTTCATTCTGACACAGAAATCTTTGAACCATAAATTAGGAGCTTGCTTCAGTCACAACAGCTGTTGAGCTGCTGTAGAGGCTGCTCTTTATCTTCTTCTTGTATCTCACTCCGTCGCTGCTTCTAATGAGAAAAACGATTCCCTCATATGTATATTTTTTTCTTCTCTCGTAAAGCAAAAGAGAATCTTGTTTTTACGTCTTGGGAGGAAAGTGTCACCTTTATGTTTGATAAGCTCAATTCCTATAGTAAGACGCCAACATTTTCTGCACTCAGATTTAAAAGCAAGTCCTTCAAAGACGAATGACTGAGGAAAGTGTTGTATTTTATTATGTATTCAACTGCAGTGACTAAACCCCATAAAACAAGATTATTATTTTTATTTTTTTTAAATCTGTGACACTATTGGTGATACAGTATGTTTGAAGGCGGAGTTCAGATTTGTTGATGTTTTTTGTGGAACCATTTTGAACAATTAAAATCTATCCTGCTGTATCCTCAGTCTGGAGAACAAGCTAACAGCTAGTCAAGCTAGGCTAAGATCAAAGTTGATTGCTGCGGTCCTAAACAAAACCCTCCAATCTTTAAAATGTCATTGCTTCATAAACCTTTATGTCGCCGTCAGACAACAAAGTCGTCTTGGCTGAATTTTTTTTTTTTTTACCAAAAGTGCCCAAGGCTGCACCAGAAATGCTATAGCTAGTTGCCACTGTTGGAAAAGAATATCCTTTCATTACTTACTTTAAAAGAGTTGCACACAAAAACAGGATCATATTTTTCTTTATCCAGTTTACTTGCAAGAGCGTTTCACCAAGCTTACACAGGTCTTACATTGAAGTCCCATTCGCAGAGATCTGCCTCGAACAGTGTGCAGGAAGTGTTTTTATAATGCTTATCAGCACGATGACCTCGGCCTCTCAGACTCAGAGGCATCAGGTGCCTGTAGGCTCTTCTCAGCGAGAAAAAAAATAACTATTTGATCTCACACACATGGTTTAACATTAATTAAACAATAGCAGTGATAAGCATACATAAACCTTTATCTAAATTCCCTTGACAGCCTCTATTAGCGCTAGCAAGCCATCATAGAATTTGACATAACTATGTAATGTGAAACTGATGGTGATGTAACAGTTTTTAACACTATTTACATGAACCACATGGGAGTGGTCTTAAGATGACATCACTTTGGTCTTTGGCCTCACTCGGACTAGCCATTAGCTCATCAATCTGGTCAGAATCAAACTTGTTCTCCAGTTGATTTAAAAAGCTACCTACAACAGGTAAGGTATAAATTGTCTTAGGGTGCATTCACACCAGCCCTGTTGGCCCGAACTCTAGTCCGTTTGCCTAGGAAGTTTGGTTCGTTTGGGGAGGTGTGAACGCACCATCAAACTCTGTCATGGAACAAAAAGGCGAACTCTGGCCCGTCTAAAAACCTAGTTCTCGGTCCGGTAGAAGAAAACTAGCGTGATTCAAGTACAGTGTGAATGCAAGCAGACTGGACACTGCACCGCAAGCAGGAAGTGGACTACAGCGCAGGGCAAACAAACACACATTTCTCATACCTCATATGGAGCTGTCAGCTTGCCTTGTGTGAAAAACAACATTCTCCGTGGTCTTCTGCCTCATCTTCCACTCATGCTGAGTCCATTGTTGAAAAATGACAAAATAGAACTCCTAAAACCGCTAAAATTTGCTGCCACTCCATTTTTGTTTTATTTCCAAAAGAAGAAGTGTCTTCTTCAGAGGTTTTGTCTTGTAGTTTTTTTTTTCAGTAGTTCTTGGTGCAGCGCCACCACAGGCGAGTGGTGGAACAGGTTGGTTCGAACAGGTTGGCTTGACTGCACAGTGCAGTGTGAATGCAAACCACACCAGCTCAAATGTAAACAAAATATTATAATATTGGCCCCCAACCGAACCGAGTCTACTGGGCTATCAGGTGTGAAAACAACCTTAACCTTTACAAAGTGCATAGTTTCAAAAGATCTGGACTATGTCTTCTGTTGTTGGAAATAATTTACTCTGGATGCTATATCATACTGAAGTATAGCTAAAGTTTACTGTTTCAATAGAAAAGAACAAATGCATCTCATGCAGGAAGAGTTTTTCCAAGGTTCATCTGTTCTGTGTATAATGTTATCGTTTCATATAACTAAGTCAAAGGTCTGATGTGAAGAACACCAGCTTTCACAATAAAATCTGCAGTTCCAATAAAAACAACGCAACGTTACTGTATTTAAAGTCGTGTCTCAATTCGTTAATTTTGTGTGGGTTTGTTCTGTTTGTGTGCAGAGCTGGAGGTGGCGAGGATGAGCACAGATGGAAATCTGCCTGATCTGAAGTTCCCACAAAGTGGAGGCCAAGGCAACTCCATCCACCTGTCTGCTAACACACTGAAGCAGCACGGGAGGAACGGTAAGACACCAAAACCCCTTGACTCTACTGTTATTGTTCTTTCCATTGCCTGTGTGCAACTTATATTGGTGTACAGTTACTGGTGAAAAACAATTATTGGAATATGGCAAAACTTTAATAGAAAAGGTTGGTTCACGAAAAAAAATTGGATAAAGCTTGAAGGCATATTTCCTGCTCCTGTTAGAAATTAAAGATTTAGCAACTTTTAATTGTTGGAGAACGTTATGGGGCGATTCTGCTACTACCATGCTTAATTTTAGCTCAACATCTATAAAACTAGTTGTAGCCATCATTGTTTGCTAAGGTTGATTAGCAGTTGCAGCCATGTTTAACTGGTATGGCATCAAAAGTTAAGCCGTTAAAGGTATGAATCAGATGATAACAATTTGATAGATTTGTGAATTTTGTCCAGTAGTTCATGGGATATTTTTTTTGCTAACAGATCTACAAACAAACAAATGCACACACACTCTCAGGCAACTACATAATGGCCTACTTTTCAAGGTAGGCAGGCAATTACTGCTTTTTTTGGTCTGCGTCTTCTCATAGGACACAGGATCGGTTATACTTAGGCACTGCCTTTAAGCTGTAAGACAGGCAGTTAGACATGATGCATACTTCAAGAGCAGTGCTGCTCCATTTGTATGATTTTATTACCAGCTCATGCAAATCGGATCGGACTCCAGCTAGCTGGATGTCTCTCAGCTGGATATCTAACTCCCCGTCTTGTTGTGCACAGGCAGATTGTAGTTGGAGGGTGGTAGGTATTTTCCCATCAACTATGGCCGCAGCACCAAAACTTTTTTTTTCTCCGTTGGAGTGAGTGATCTTGATCACATCAGGGGGGAACTTTCTTTGATATTGGTTTTTAAAAGAGAGACCCTATGGGGAGACGGATGTGCATGAGGCGAACTATCAACAAGAAAAATGTCCACCTTTGTACCTGCAGGCAGAAACGTGTTAGCCACGATTTTTCAGAGGCTGAAAATGAACTTTTAGTTCATGCGTTGAAAGCAAAGAAAATGAAAGGACCGTGGTATTTACTGGTTTTATGCTTTGCAGGTCTGATTCATAAAATAAAGATTTAAGAACATAATTTTGCAACATTTTTTAGGGTCACAGTTTTTGCTTCTTTTTGTGCTTATAAAGCATTCATATTGTTGAGATCCATTTTCTTTCTGTTTTTTTTTTTTTTTTTTTGTGTGTGCTATTTCAACAATTCACATATCAAAACGTTCGGCTCATTCAGGACAATCCTACTATGACTTTTGGTAACTGTGCAATTTTGACTTTTTAAAATGTTTAGCTTTTCGTGTATTATTTTTGTCATTAAAATTGAATGGAGCTTTCTGCACATCCTTGTTCTGTTTAAAACATTTTACTGCTCATTTCAGCTTTTGTTGTGGCTCCCAAGTTTACAGCTTCTTTGTGCTCATTTCAGTTTCCTTCTGCTCCTTTCAGCTTCATTTTGTTTAATTCAGCTTCTTTTGTTCTTTTTAAATGCTAATTTAAGCATTTTAAGCTCTTTAGCTTCTTTTTGCAAATTTTTTTTGTTGCTATTTTCCTACTAATTTTAGCCTCTTTTTTGTTTTCACAAAATTTGTTCTTTTGTGCTTCTTTTTAATAATTGTAAACTTTTTGTACTCCTTTTTTTCTACTTTCAACTTTTTTTTAGCTAATTTCAGCTTGCTTCTGCTCATTTCAGCTTCTTTTTTTTTTTTTTGTTATTGCTAATTTAAGATTTTTATAATCTACTCAAACTTTTTCTGCCTATTTCAGCTTATTCTGCTACAATTCTGCTACATTCAGCTTTTTCTACACATGTCTGCAGTTTTTCTGCTTCTTTCTGCTTTTATTTTTCTGCTTTGAGCAAATGTTCAAATTGTACCCCCCCACAGTTTAGCGATGAAACGTTTTCAGCCTGGCTTCAAAACCATTCAGCAAATGGCATTTTCACTGCACTTTTGCAGCTAAGCAATTTCTCTGTTTGCTTTGGTTTCCTGCAGGAGGAAGCTTATCCTGCAGTGTGGACTGCACATATATGTAGGTGCAGCAGGTGCTAAACAATTTAAAATAATTTATTTTAAATAAAAATTCCATGCCGATCGTGTGGCTCATCCATCATTCAGCCAATTGTGTCAAGGCCAGTATTATTAAAAAAAAAACGCTATAGAGCAAATCTGCGAAAAACGAATCGCAAAGTAGCAAGGGACTACTGTATTTAAAAAAAAATCCCATATACAGTACTGTATTAGTAAAACATATTTCCCCATTTACACTTTAAAACAACTATTATTTTGAAAGGATGTCATGTAGCCATGGTAAAGCTGGAGGACGAAGCCGTTTTGCATTACTGAGGGTATCTGTGTTTTTTTTTTTGTGTTGTCTTGTGACATCTGTCCGGCCTTCATCAGTGTTTCCTCCCTCATGTTTCCAGCTCCGGTCACACCTGTTCTCGATCCCAATCACCCCAGGTGTTCTTCATTGTCGCTCGTTCCTCCCCCTAAAAGTTCTGTGTCAGTTTGTTTCTTCCATGTCCTTGGATTGTCCTGTCTTACTCTGTCTCCCTCCGTATCGCCGTGATCCCTTGATATATGTGTTTTGCTGCCATACCAGCCTTTCGTGTTTCTTATTTAATAAATTAAAAATAATTTATTTTATCTTTGAGTTCCTCACATCTATCTGCACTTTAAGTTCAACTAATCAACCAGATCATGATAGTTACATCATTGAGAAAGTGTTTTTAAAACTGGGAACTTTTTTTTTCTTTTAACAGAAAATGTTGATTCTCCTTTTTTCAAAATGCTTTTCACTGATTTGATGAAACAGATTTAAAATTGTTTGCCTTTTTCACTGGCAGTATAAGTTTTCTTGACACTAGATTGCAGTGTTACTGTCACCTTTGTTCTGTAAATGCGCAAATCTTATGCTGTATTAAAGACTGGGGTGGCACGGTAGCGCAGTTGGTAGAGCAGTTTCCTCTCAGCAAGAAGGTCTCTGGTTCAAATCCCGACTGAGTTTCTTTCTGGGTGGAGTTTGCATGTTCTCTCAGTTCATGCGTGGTGTTTCTCAGAGTACTCCCGTTTCCTCCCACAAACCAAAAACATGCATGTTAGTCTGATTGGTAACTCTAAATTATCTCTAGGTGAGTGAGAAAGTGAATGGTTGATTGTCTCATTTGTCTCTATGTGTCTCTGTGATGGACTGGAGACCTGTCCAGGGTGTCCCCTGCCTCTCACACAGTGACTGCTTGACATTGGGTACCAATGACCCCCCACAACCCAAAATGGAAGAAGCGGTTAAAGATAATGGATGGATTAAAGACCATGAAAATCTTACCGTAACTGTTCTCTTCCAGGTGAAATCCGAATAGCATTCGTCCTCTACAAACACATCGGTGGGTACCTTTCAACAGAAAACGCCAGCATGAAGTTGGGCAGCGAAGCCTTGGGGACCAATTACTCCGTCATCGTCAACTCACCGCTGATCACAGCCGCCATCAACAAGGACGCTAACAAAGTCTATCTCTCCGACCCGGTCATTTTTACCATCAGACACCTGCAGGTACATTTATGTTTCTGAGTATTTGTTCATATGAAGCCAACCTGCTTTGTTTGTTGTGTAGTCAGAACTTTACATACACCCAGTATTGGTATGGATGTCAGATTGTTTTAAGGTTTTACAGACTGGTTTGAACTGATCTTTTTATCCATGGTGGAATAATTATACAACTTCAAATGTTTCAATAATTCTAAAAAAAATTGATCTACATAGCGTCAAAATTATATATTGACCTGTATATTTATAGCAACATGTATGGTTAGCATTGTTGCCTCATAGCTAGAATGATCTGGGTTCAAGTCTCAGGTTGGGCATGGGGTCTTTCTGTGTGGTGTTTCCATGTTCTCGTGTTTACAAGGGTTTTCTCCTGTGATTCCATTTTCCTCAAGCAGTTTAAAAAACAAGAATGCCCTTTGGCTGTGATCCCATTGGGACTTGCCTGGGTAATAAAGGTCATATTAAAAACAGAAAGAACAATACATTTTAAACATAGTCTACAAATGTTCAGTAGGGTCGAGGTTGGGGCTTTGACTAGGCCATTCAGGAAGCCCAGACTTGATGTTGACCTGCTTTGTACACTCAGAAACTAGTTCAAGTTCAAGAATCTTTATCTTCAAATGGCAATTTGTTTCACAGTCAGTAGGCACACAAAACATCCGTACTATACAAGACATTGATCCATTAAAAGAACAGTACATACATTATCATTGTTCATTGAGAAGCCTGATTGCTACGGGGATCAGTCTGTTCGTCTTACATCTTGGCAGCAGATACCTGCGTCCAGATGGAAACAACCTGAACTCACCATGGAGTGATGAACAGGATCTGCCAGAATCAGCTTGGCCTTGTTCACTGACCACGTCTTGTGTGGGCATGAATAAAACGCTCTTAATAAAAGTATAATCAGCATTAATGTTCTGATGTGTGTTTAGGATCATCGTCCTCTTGGAGCACCCAATTGTGTCCAAGTTTCAACTACAGGTCAACCTCGGTTTACGACCCTCTCGGTTTAAGTTTTTTCGCACTTATGACCGCCTCCCCAGTGACGTCATCACACCTCACGTTGACTTTTTTATGCAGCATTTTATGTTTTTTATGCAGCATTTTATGTTTTTTTTTTTTTAGGGTATTGTGTTAGCTAACTGCTTGGTAATACAGCAAAACAGCATTTTAAGTACGCTGTTGTTTTGTTACATTGAAATAAAAAATTGTTTAAAAAGCCGTTACCGTTCGCCATGTGGTTTCAGTTTCAGGTTACATTCGAAATCCGGACTTACGTTCGCCACATGTTTTCAATTTTGGGTTACGTTCAAATCGGTTTACGACCGGGCCGTTGTAATGGAACTCGATCGTAAACCGAGGTTGACCTGTATGTATGTATGTATATATGTATATTAAATTTTTCCTTCCTGATGCTTTATGATAAAATTCATATTCACTGCGTGTCTCATTTTGAGAGGCGTTAAATAGTTTGCAGAGGCAAACAGAAGAGGGGCCAGTAATGAATGGTTGCGTGTTAGTTGGTTAACTAACTTACCTCTGAATAATGTGTTTCTTACGGGGCCACTCGGGCCACGCTTGATGGATGGCCTTACAGAAGCCGGGTCAATTAGCCAGGCTGGATTTGCCTTCATGTAGGCTGCAGACAGAGCTGGGAGAGCTCCAACCTTTGTCACGCGGCCTGGCTGTAATTAATCACCAGCGAGAGGCCTTCTCACCTCACGCAGACGTGCACACAAACAGCCAATACTCACGTTTGGACCAAATTACATCTCCACTCCTCTAATCTGGCTAATTGTCAATATTGTACTCCTTAGAGGAGGAGAACGAACCTGATATAAAAGGCTTCCCTGCAAACAAACAGATCTATTCTTCTGTGGCCTACTTCAGTCATACTGTGGTTCATTTAACAAACTCATGTTTACTCATCCTCTAACAAGGTTGGAAAAAAAAATGGAAGAAAATCAATGCAAAGTGAAACTATAAAAAAATACTGACTGCGTCCCAGAAATTGCTCTTTGTGTGAGTTTAAACTTTACGCAGCAGCTGATTGATGAGTCTTCAGTGATGGATGTGTTATGTCTTCCTTAGTGCTTGTTTTTTTTATCGTTTAGTTCCCTTTTCACCCCACGAAGCTGTTTCTGTGCAGGTTTGTCTCCTCTGCGCTCACATCAACCCAAGTACAGAGGGCCCAGATTGAGAGGCATTGTACAGAGATGTCACTCTGCATCCACCCAGCACACTCCTGCAGACTGGACAAAAGCAGCAGGCTGACAGATGAGGTCTGAGTCTGGGGGCTGGGGTGGGGGGGGGCTATGTGTTGTTGCTGCTGTGTGTGAGGGTTAGTGTGTATTTGTGAGCATGGCGCTTATGCATTTATACATAAATGTTTGCGCGTGCACATGCACGTGCACCATTTCGTGAACGCATTTGTGTGCACGTGTGTGTATTTTTGGCTGGGATAGGGGGTGTTGTGGTGGTGGGGTTGGGGGGGGGGGGCTCTCATGGGGCAGCTCTGTGTCTCTTCCATCTGCCACCCCACTCTAGTGACACCCAAGGGAATGGCAGAGAAGGGGTGGGGAATTCATTTTAAGGGGGAAAAAGAATCAGGGCCCATCGGTCTAATGGGCAACAATGCTGGTTCCACTGATGGGCCAAAGGAAAAAGACACTGGCTGGGTGTGTGGACGCCAATCGACCAATCTATTTGACAAAACTGTGGGCCACCCTTGTCAAGCTCTGCCTTAGTCTGCCTAATAAGGCACGCACACCCCTGATTATCCCTGAAATGAGAAAGGGGTGCACTGTATTTTGCACACACACCCACAGACGTCACACACACCCAGGGCTAATGTCAGCCTAATGCATGGCCATGCTGTGGCCAGAGGGCTAATTGGGTATATAAACACAAACACATCCCTTGAGACGGAAGAACAGAAAATGTACATTTTGTGCTCCTTCCATTGTGGAAAAACACAAGACTTGAACTTCAACAGGAAACATCACATCTTATCGATGATGGAAGATGACAGGGTTGCATTCCCATGTAGCCAGCAGCTGGATGCTCTGATGTGGATCTGGGCTGACTTGGTAGCAGGTGGCATCTCATGCTGTCTTTATCCAAACTCTGATCAGAAAACGGTGAACTGATCCGCCGCGCTCGCAGCAACAGCAACAGCAAAACAGTCCCGAGGAAGCGAGGAGCATATGGCTCCTGCGGCGCCGGGCAGAAGGAGCACTCAGCAAGATAAATGCTGAGGTGCTGGCAACAGAGATGACTTTAACTTGTCAAATTAACAACATATCAAAGGAAAGAGGGAGAGATGAGTAGGAAGAGGCAGGCGCCACGTGAGTGGCTTTCTGTTGAGGTCAAATCACAGACATGTTGAATGATTGAAGTGTCTTTCATTGTCGCAGCTAAAATACAGTTTGCCCATTTTGTGTGTCGTATAATCACACTCGCATAGACATGAATCCACTGGGTGCTACACCACCCCTCCCTCACTGCTTTGAGGGCTATGTTAATGAAACAGTTGCTGTTTCCTGGCATAACATTAATTACCCGATCAAAATAGAGTGGGTAATTAACTGCCCTTTTTTAGCACTGCTAATTACATTACCAGAGAAGCACCGTTTTAAGGGAGCAAAAGAGAGATAGAAAAGAGGGGGTGAAGCAGTAGAAAAAACAAAGACCGACAAAACAAGGTAAAGCACAAGTCTGTGTGTGTGTGTGAGTGTGTGTGTTGGTAAGGGGGTTTGCGGGGAATAAAGAGAGAGGAAGAGGCTGCATTGAGAGACTCGTGGTTCTCACTTGGGCCCCCCAGAGGCTTGGTCCTCTGAGAGAAGCAGGCTTATTGGAGAGGAGAAAGATGGGAGGGGGGTGTTGTTTATCTTGACATGCTCTACTCAGTCTTTAACGCTCGCATCACAATTAAGATGCTGCGGCTCATCAGCTATGTATACAAAACAGTGTAACAAGCTGCACGAGCACACAGGTGATGGGCACAGTCAAAAATAGAACGAGCATGGATGGAGGATGTGGAGGCTCGCAGGAAAATCTCAAGATTTGGAACAACATCATGTGATATTAGTGCATGGGTGTGTGAAATATTGCCAAATGAATGGCCTGGTATTCCTTAAAGGAACGGGTCCCCGCAGCCGTCTTTCATTCCAGAGTTATTTTTCATGTTTTGAAAATGACAGAATGGATTTTAGTCACATTTTAAAATAACATTATGCACAGTTTCATGAAATATTGCAAGGTGTCACGCTCAGAGTATGAATTGTAAAAGACTCTCAGCTACAACCACAACACATTTGACCACAATATCTGTGAAGTTGATGGAATCATTGCTACTTTTGTGTTTTGTAAATTCAGTTAGCTGTGGTGGCTACCTTGAATTGGGTTAGCTCCCAAAGTTCAACAGTTGGTGCATATAATATTTGTTTTTCTGAAAGTTTAATTTAAATACATCTAGTGGTTCATGAGATCTTTTGCTAACAGAAATGCTTATAACAGAATGGACTCCAAGCAGTAATAAGCTAATTCCAAACAACGATTTTATGTACCGGTATTGTTTTAGGACAGAGAAAATGTGATGAAGGTCAGACTCAATATCACCAAATCATAGGTCATTATCAGTTAAATTGGCTGATTTCTATTTGTTTATGTTTGTTTTTTAAACCTTCATGCTGCCCTGGGGTCAAAATGACCTATGAGGGATTTGGATTAACTTTAAAAGTTATGTACCGGTATTCTCACTACCTATAATTACTGGGTTCTACAAGTTTTTTTTTTTTTTTTTTACTTTATCCAGGGATTTATGAGATATTTTCCTAACAAACTTATACATGGACACAGTTACAAGCACCAATAAAAAATATTACCTGCATTTCACCTTTTAGCAAAGGGGGAAATTTGTGTTTTTGCAACTAATTAAAAAGTTTTCGCTTTCTAAAAACTGAGACAACTTCCACTGGGTCGAATTTCTTTTTTTTCCTTCTTATTTGTTTTATTTGGAGAACAAAATATAATTACACCTTAAAATTTACAAATCACCTTTTTGCATCAATTAAAAAATGTCTTGAAAGAACATAACAATACATTGCTAATTGTATTTAAATAAATAGGGTGACCAAACTCTAAAAGCAACCGACTACTCTTCATTGTTGGCACGACCTGAGAATGTAGTTTGTCTTGTGGTGCATAAAATCAAAATAACTGGTAACAAGAGAATAATAGTTAATAAACACCTGCGCCTGATTCTTCTCTTCTGAGTTGTTGTGCTTTTTGTTTATCATACTGCATAGAGACTAGAATCCTGTACTGAGTTGAAAATAAAGCTCTGAAACCAGACGCTAACTAAAAAGTATCAGAGCACAGGTGTAATTAAGCATGCATTTTTGGTGAAAATGTCTAAATAATAATGTTATTAATAATAACAATAATAAAGCTAACTAAAAAGTTTCGTCACAAGAACAATAACCTTTAACTGTGGGCATAACATATATATTTTATGTGGCAAGAAACTGTAAAGTGATCACGTTTTATTTTAAAAAAGCATTTTCACAAAAAAAAAAAATCCATCGCTAGGTGTCGCTTATCAAACTAATTGGCAATCGCTGAGATAAATTAATTTCATTAACAGCTGGAAAAAAACACTTTATAAAAACACATTTATATATTTTATCTAAGCTACCTATAATAAGTTAAATTGCTTGTTTTTAAATAAATCAATATATGAATTCATTTTAAAAATATCCCATAAAACAAACCGAACAAACAGAAAACAGAAAACAAAAACAAAAAAACATGATAAACTGCAGTGGTCAAAACAAAAACACATAAGTTCTATTTTTCTGGAATTCTTCAAAAAGTCTACTACAAAAAATAACAATAACTCTTGCTAGCACACGGACGGTGTACATACATGACATCTGGGTGTCCATACACACAAAAAACACCCTGATGAGAGCTGCAACATTTGTTCCAACAACCTGTGCACAAAAATGTCTGAAACCTGCATGTGACAGTGGGTCAGAGGTCAACACAGGTCCGTTTGTATCTAGTGGTGACTAAAAGGAGCGGTTTTTTTTTTTATTTTTATATATATCCAGGTGGAATCATTACACAGACACAGCAAGACATGGTCCGGTTAGATGCTTGTTGGAGTCTGTCTGCAGTTGTGGCTGAAGAGTTTTCCTCTGGAATAAACGGCTGCTCTTTGGACATTTTCAAACCCCACCCTGTCCATCCACTTGGATAAAAATGGGACTTAGAGAAGACGCGTGGGATCAAGGAGAAAAGTTACAGCAGTCACTAGCGGTCAGTTTTCTGCTCTCCCTGCCCCATCAGTGCCAAACAAGGGGAGGCTAAGTGAAGCTGTGGTTCTGGGGCAGAATGGGGCGGGTGCTTTTCTACATCGGGGGAACAACCAGGCTCGTCATCGCTGGAGAGAAAAACATATAAAAAAAAAAATCTATGATTCTAATCAGTCAGGTTGTTTTATTTTTTTGTACATCCACGTCTCTCTTTTATTGTCCTGTTCAGTCATAGCTTTGGAGTTTGTTAGTAGTGGGAGTTAGACTGCATTCGTGAGTTCAGACAGGGGGGTCAGATAGTGAGTTGGATGACTACCTCTGAAGCTGCTCCCCACTGAGGCGGGACAGGCAGGGGAAGGGGAGCCTTGGGGCCTGAGGACGGGAGCAAAAGCACTCTTCTGTTTAGCAGCAGAAGGGAAAGAGGAGAAAGGTAAAAGCGACGATGAAGAGCTGGAGCTTCCTGGTATGGTGGGGCTGGAGGGCATTACTGTGGAACAGAGCGCAACACTCAGCGTTAGGTTTTAAAAAATCAGACAAATTCATAATAACCAAAAGTGCATGTAAGATCTTACTGTAGGGTGAGCTTGTGGGTGAGGCACTGCTGAAACCTGGAGATCCAGGAACCCCAAGACTAGCCATGGGAACTGTCCCATAGCCTCCGGTCATTCCCCCGGTACCACCGTAACTCGACTGCTGGGGGGTGGAGGCAGATGAGTAACCTCTTGGAGACAAACTGCTGGAGTTACGAATATAACCTGAAGGAAACATCCAAGTGTTGGTTACACTCTGACCTTTATTAGTTACAGAAACAGAAGGAAAGAATAGCTTCTTGCTCACCTTGGCTGCTCTGTCCTGGCTCTCCGATGCTGACGCCTAACTGTGAGGGGTAGGAGCCTAAACCCATGACGCTGCCATGTGCTGGTGAGCTAGGCAGGGCCTGCAGCTGACTGTGAGGGCGGGGGACACTGTAGAGAGCCTCAGCAATGTCAGCTGCACGTTTTAGCAGCATGTCCTACAGAAAAAATCAGATTAAATACCAAACACGGTCAGTCTCACAGCTACAGAAACACAATGCAGCTTTGATGGGCTGGCAGGATGCTAATGTTGTCATTCTTGCCAGTGAACAGGAATGCACTAATTAATCTCTAAAAAAATGAAACCGTAGCCTCGGCCTAGTTATCAATTTGCTACATGTACAGTTCTCCAGAGAATCCCTCTCATCCTGGTGCATTCAGGTGTTCTTATTTCATCTGTGAGCTGAGAATTATCTGCCAAAACGCTACACGCTGCCACAAACTGAAAGTGCGATGCAAGGTTTGCATCTTGTAAAAAATGAGCTTTGTTCCTGACAACACAGCTTCAGAGTGAAATACTTTCTGGAGAACTGTAAAAGCTAAAAAAAATACAACACTAAGAAGGTGAAGCTACAGAAGACAAGATATATGCATTTGTTTTGGGACAATGATCATCAGTAATGTAATGGTAAATGGTAAATGGACTGTACTTACATGTCACCTTTTTATCTTATCAAGACACTCAAAGCACTTTACACTACAATCCGTGCCTCATTTACCCATTCATACAGCACTCTACTAGATCTATACAAAGCTAAATAAACAAATAATTCTAAAGAGACTAATCAGTGCTTTATCACAGTCATACACCAATGGAACACACATCGAAGGCAATGAAGGGTTCAGTGTCTTGTCCAGGGACACTTGGGCATGTGACTGCTGGTGGATTCAAACCCCCAACTCTTGCATTGGAGAACAACTGCTCTAATCACTCAGCCACAGCTGCCTAACTTTGAAGTGAAGTGCTAAAATGTGCAAACAATGGTGAAATCTTGCAATTATCTTTATGTTTTGCTGTATGTCTTAGACATAAATGTTTCTGATCACCTGATTACTGTGTGGATTTCCATACAGGGCCTCCACAAGATCTGCTGCTCTTTTTAAGAGGATCTCCTACAAAGAAAAAAATAAAAAGGGGGGTAAAACTTACAATTGTTTGAAAATGAGCATAGGCATTTTCTTTGTTGAGTTTCCTCACCTTGGCTAGTTTCTCTGGGTCACCAGGGTGTCGGGGAATTACCTTCTGAAGACGCTGAAAACCGTAGTCTATAGTTGGCTCATTAAGTGCTAAAAAATAAAAACACCCAATATGTCAAATGTCAGTTCAGCCGAGCTTCATGCCTCGGACTGCTGAAACTATCGACAGGAAGAATGCAGGGCTACGTTCAGGTACCTGTGTAGATGAAGCGTCCGGGCGCTCCCTTGCAGAACTGTTTCGATTTGTAAGACAGCGTGACCTCCACGACCCCGGGGATGTGTCGAGGGGGCGTCTGCACACGGATAGCGTGAGGAGTGATCAACTGAGGATGAAGCACAGAAATTGCATTCCAAATAAGCCTTCCCATTCCTTTTAAATATTTAGGCTAACACAATGCCATGGAAAGATTAAATGGTTAAGACTGCTCATAAATCATCCAAATAATGAGACAAGCCATATGCTGTGTATTTCATTTCATAATATGTACCATCATTAGTGAGATGTTTTGAAGACAAGTCCTACCTCACTCCAGACTAACATGCTTCCAAACACCACCTGCAGCCCGTCAAAGAAGTTCTCCCCGATGACTATGACCATGGCCCCGCCGGTGGTCCAGCCTTCACTGGGACTGATGGCTTTGATGCATGGGGTCGCTAATAAAGGAAGGATAGGCATCATTTACTCAAAACAGGCTGCACATCGAGTTTTAAAAAGAGCATAAAGGATGCTATGAAAGAGAAGATACATTTTCATAAGTACTCTTCAGTAAAGTTTTCAGATGTGTTGTACAGAAAAAAGTTTAGAAACTGGAATTTGTTGACTTCATGTTTCAGTCAAGATTTGTCAACTACTGCAAAAAATGGGTTTTAAAAACTGTTATTTGGAAATTACTTTAAAAATGACCAAACATATGCTGAACTAGTAAAAGAAATACACCATAGGACAAGCATAAAGATACAATGGGAAAAAAACCATTGGCTTTGTTTAAAAGTTCAAGCAGAGTAGAAATGCCTAAAAAAACAACTAAAGCTCAGCGGTTTATTCAATCGCAGTGGTTAGACGGTGGGCTTGTGATCGGAAGATGCCGGTTCAAACCCCGGTACCGACAACATCATTCGCACCACTCTGGGCCCCTGAGCAAGGCCCTTAACCCCCACCA
>JARVGV010001587.1:20343635-20360097 GCA_031762435.1 Hypsolebias longignatus | reverse complement strand
GCTGGTACTGTGAAGCGCTTTGGGGCCCCTCATGGGGGCTGGAAAGCGCTATATAAGTAAGCTCCATTTACCATTTATAGGTTCACCAAAGTTCATGCTCAATAATCCAGGTAAAAATCCAACAATGATCAGTCAGGTCATCTGGCCGGTTTCTTTTTCTGCTGAGATGTTTTGTCCTTTATCCAAATTCTATAGGTAATTTTTGTCTATAGTTTTTTTTAATTATTATTATAGTTGATGGGGAGTACAGCTAATAAAAAAAGTGAAATAACAGGCATGTTAGCAAGGTCCTTGTAGCTTTGTGCATGTGAAACACAACAACTAATGTCAAGGTTTGAGGTGAAGAAAAAAATGAATACACAATGAACCAGAAACGAGGTGACTAGAACACAAAATAAGAAAATCAAAACAGCACAATTAACACTGTGCCACTTTAACAACTAAATAAAAGAACTACAGTATAACACATTGGCTCTGTCTCTGTAAATGTCCCGTGAGAGTTACTTTATTCACTGTACTTGAACTACAGCAGAAATGGGTGTGCAAGACAGTCACTCATTACGCCAGCAGCCGTTAATCCTACACAAGAGAAGACACTGTCATGCATAACCCAACGATCCTTTGGCCTTTAACCAAATAGAAGTAGAGATAATCACATAATGAATTCCCAGATTTGAGAGGAAATTGAGTCAGCTGTAGAGAATCATTTTTGGTTTCTTTGGTTCCAATTACCATTTTAGAGGATGTTTTGGTAGTAAAAGTGCAATACGAGTCTGTCTTTGTCGTCCATTTAAATGCTTGGTGGCCTAGAGAACATTAAAAACGTGCTTCACAGTGAGCGCACAGCACTGTACATATGTACTGTAAGCAGGATGATGTCATGGGGACGTGAGCCAAGGCATGTGCAAACCCAATAATTCATCTAAACAAGTTAAAGAAACATCATGGGCGTGAACGTTGTTAAAGCTGTGGAAAGAAGCTGCATCAGTGCTTGGATAAAAAATAGTCTGAGCAGCACCTTTTATTCAAAGAATAACATTTGTAGCACTATAAGGAGAATATAAAAGGTTTTCTCTGTGCAGCCCATTGTAGCAACTCATCATTTTTCCACACCAAAGTTTAGCTTCTGTCTTGAAGCAGAGCATTTGGTTTAATTTAAACAAGGTGATCAATTTAAGGCAGCACCTCAATTAGAAACCACTCACTTTTGGCGTTCATCATTTTAATGAGGGCCTTGAAACAAGGTTTAATCTAGTTGCACAAGACAAGTTAAGAAAGAATTGGAATTTGGAGTTCATTTAATCACCAAATTAACATCTAAAGAAGAGTTGGGGTATGAATTGCATGTCTGTTAAAATCACATATGTAAAAATAACTAGAGAAGATGCATTTTCTGCAAAAATGCAGTGTTGCTGAATAAGTAGTAAGAAGTTGAAACCAGGCTGAAAAGGTTTCATCACTAAAAAACGGTTAATCCTAGGTGAATTGGAGCAGTTGAGGTTTGCTGAATGAAGAAAAATAAAAGTGGAAAGTAGCTAAAAAATATATTTTTAAAAAACAGCAGAAATGTGTAAAAAGCTGAACAGAGCAGAAATGAGCAGACTAAACTGAAATAGGCAGAGAGAGGCTGAATAGTTGACCAAAAGGCTGAAACTAGCACCAAAAAGAAAAAGAAGCAGAAATTAGCTGAAACATGTTGAAAAAGCTAAAAATGCTTAATTTAGCAGAAAGAGGCTGGAAGGAGCATAAATGTTTGAAATTATTAGAAAGAATCACAAAAGGAAGAAATTAGCAAAATGACAAAAAATAAACTAAAATTAGAAGAAAATACATAAAAAGATGAATTTAGCATTAACGAGGAGCATAAAAAGATGAAATTAGCAGAAAGCAGAAAAACAAAAAAAATTAGGAGAAAATTGCTAAAAAAAATTAAATTAAAAATATAAAATGAGCTGAAAGAAGCTGAAAAGAGCTGAACTGGAAGAAAAGCTGAAATGAGCAGTAAAAGGTTATTGACAGCACCAAGTGTTTGAAGGTGTGGAGAGAGCTGCATTCATTTTCAATAAGAAAAACATGGCGGAAAAGATAAATATTTCAAAAAGTTACAATTGCACGAATAAAGTCATAGCAGGAATTTCTTGAACAAGCTGAATGTTTTGATACATCAACTGCTGGAGTAGCAAAAAAAAAAAAAGTGGACTGAGTTATCTGCCGAAAAACGTACAGAAGAAAAACTGATCTAAAAAGTGTGAAAGCTTTATAAGCATGCACACAATAAAGAACATAAGACTCTGGTTTCATTCATACATTTTATCACAGATGACAGACTAGAGCCAAGAAGGCTGACTGTATTTACATTTCCCTAAAGTTTTTTGAAAAAGCCTGCCTGCTGCTTTAATTCCATGTGTCCTTAAAGAGCTGTGATCCTCACAGTGATGGAGCAGAAGGTAATACTGATGTGACCAGTCCAATAAAAACACTTTTATTTTGTCACTAAATACTGTTGGTTTGGACAGCAAAGACTTAATACCATAGGTCAGATACTGTATTTTTCAGAATATACGGTGCATTAAGTGAAACAAAACAGATAAGTCAAACTTTATTCAACTCATTCACAATAACTCTCAACATTGTTCACTTGTACCATAAAGTCAGTTCACGGACGGTAAGCACAACCAGAATTAATACATAAGGCTCACTGTCGATTTTTGAGAAAAATTAAAGGATTTTAAGTGCGCCTTATAGTCTGAAAAATATGGTAATTTAAAGCTTACTGTTCACTGTTTGGACGGGTTTGTCTGCACCATTTTTACTCATTCTTGAGCATCAGCTGAAAGAATCTATGTCATCTTTAATTTTCAACTTGCATGAGGTGGAGTTGTTTCAGACATGACACTGGAAGGTGGTGAGCAGCAGGAGCAGAAATCAGGCTGACTTCAGACAATGCCCACTCTGTCTCACCTCAGCTCTGCAGCCGGAGCAGGAAGGCTCCTGTCATGACTCTGGAGGATGGGAACTCTACAGGTGCACGCCGTAAGTGAATGACGATGATAAGCGAGTGACTGAACGTTTAATTTTAGGCTGGCACAGCCATCACCGTTTCTGAACAGTATCTTCAGCTGCATGCGCACATGTGCAGCTGATTGACGAGGATTGTCCTTGGACACAGGCCATCAGGTTTTGAGTTGTAGTCTAAAATCCAGCCGTTTAGAAAAAAAAAAATCTTAAGACCACAAAATTACCCAGATATTAAAGAACTTTACACGACACATTAGAAAATGTTGTCTGTTAGGACATCATTATATATATATTTAAATTTAATGCCTATATCCTTTTATGTCAAGAGTTTTAAGCTAAGATAATTTATTGTTGAGAAATAGTGGCATTAAAGTAATTCTGGTCAAATTAAAAAAAATAAAATCAGGCACTTATTGTAATGAGATGTTGCACAATCTGATAACTCTCCAATTCTGTGTTGGGAATGACTCTCAGCTACTACCACATGAAATTTTAGATCAATATCTGTAGAACTGAGAGTTATTGCCATCTTTGTGTTGGCTAAGGTCAGTTGGTTGTGGCGGTCATCTTGAATTGGATTAACTCCTAACATTCATTTGTTTTGCATTCAATGAATCCTTTCTGAGAGTTTCAATAAAATATGTTCATATTTTAATAAGGCGACAAATACGCACAACACACAACCACACAAACACAATTTTCATAAACGGATACTCAAAAATAAAGTCAAATCAGACTATTACAGTACTTTAAAAATGTGTATATTGTTACATCTTATTTATCAATATGCAGTGTAATTAAAGCTTATCAGGACTAAATGACCTGTTTATTAAAAACGTGGTGCTTTAGCTTTGTTTCTAATCTACTGGTAGATTTTAAAATGGACAGTGACTTTTAGAGATTGGAGCAGTGGTCAAGGCCAGTTTTAATCACCTCAGGCAAAGGTAAAATTGATCCTCGCACATCAGATTCGTCACATCTCGGCTGTAATGCTCTGTACCTCGCAGTCAGCCAGTCCTCTCTCAGACGTTGGTCCAGAACGCTGCTGCTCAGCTTCTAACTGGAGTTCACGAGAAGGGGCACATCACCCCCCACTCTGGCTTCACTCCACTGTTCATATGAAGATTATTTTATTTGTTTTATAGTTTAAATGGTCTTGCCCCATCCTAGCTCTCGGAGTCCATTCTCTCCTGCCATGGGTTGAGGTGGAGGTGCATGGTCCAAACGGAGGCTCAGAGGGGACAGAACCTTTTCGGTTGCTGCTCATGATCATTGAATGGTCTCCCTCTGCCCACCAGACGAGCACTGTCCATTTTTAAAACTCCTTTTAAAACATATTTTTATTCCCTGGCTTTTGGCACAGACCGATGTTCTGGTTTATTTTTACTAGTTTTTATTGTGGGGGCCGAGATGGGGTAGAGGCAGGGCAGCCGACCCAAACCCAAAGTCCCAGGCTCGATCCCCAGTCATCGCACATCTTGTGGTGTCTCTGAGCAGCACACCTTATCCACAGTTGCTCCCTGGGGCCTTCAATAGCTGCCCACTGCTCCACCTGGTGGTGGATGGGTTAAATGCAGAGAGCCAATTTCACCATTGTATGGGAACATACAATGATACATAACACATTATTATTATTATTATTAATGTTTTAACTGTTATATGTTTTAACATTCTTGATTTTTCATGTACAACACTTCATTGCAACTGTGGATGTTGTAAAGTGCTTTAGCAGTAGTACATTATGTAGTGGGGGTGGTGATCAGAAGGTCACCGGTTCATTTCCCCAGACCGACATCAAAATGTGGGTGGGATAGGTGAAACACCAACACCTGTCTCCACTCCCATTTGCCCCACTCTGGGCCCTTGAGCAAGGCCCTTAACCCCCACCATCCGTTCCCCTGGGTGCCCTACATAGCAGCTCTCTGCTCCACACAGAGGGCTGTGGTAGCTCAGTGGTCTGTGGTTGTGTCAGGAAGGGCATCTGGCATAAAAACAACTGCCAAGTCTTTGTGCGCGTTAGTTCAATGTGGCAACTCCTAAAAGAAGGGAACAGCCAAAAATAAAATAAAATAAAATTGTAGTACATTATGTGCACTTCTCACCACTCATTCATTAATTAAGTGGCCAAAGGAGTTATCAATGCACAAACATATTGATTATATCCTGCTTTTAATCCACAGAATCTGATTTTAGAATGAAATATACTTTGTGTAAAACATTCTTATCAGAGAAATCAAGTCAAATGTATTTCATACATATAAACAAATAAGTATACAAATCAAAACCAAACAGATGTGAACTGTAACAAATATATTTTATTGTTATTTTCACAGTGTCTATCAAACTCCAGTGCTTGTAATTCCAAACAAAAAAACAACAACAAAAAGTAAATTTTCCTATTTAAAATGGTACGATATGATTAATATTTCAGTTTGGAAATGCATTTATTTATGCTTTTTTAAATTTAGTTTAATATATTTTTAATTTTTTTTTTTACAAGAAAATACAATTTAATGAAAAAATATACAAAAATATACAATTTTAAGTCAGTCAGCAGTTGACTACATTTTTGTAAAAAAATAAAATACTGGTACAGAAACGTTTATGCATCACTCGTCAAATAAGCAATAAGAAACAATATGGCAAAGTCACGTTTCTGCAAGTAAAAAAAATAAAAATCTCAGGAAACATTTTTAATATCAACAACACATGTTCATCCAGTGGTTTTAAACAAGTAAATTTCTGTAATTCCTAAATTATTAAAACAAAATGTGCAAGTTTTAAAACCCAAAATTACCATACAAGCAAATTTAAGTTACAAAACTAAGTACCAAACAAATCTCATTAACAGGTAATATGAAATCAAACCTGAAACCCTTATTTTAAATAAAACCACTCAACTATTTAGTTTCCAAATCTTCCCTTTCCCATCTCACCATGCTGTTGTGCACTCATCTGTAAAATGAGCTCCCAACATCTTTTCTCTCTTTGTAAAATACCTCATTCATGTGGGGTGTAGAAGAGAGAGTGAAACATTCCTGTGGGAATTACTTAACTAGCAAGAACGCGTTGCAGCAGGATAATCCAGGCTGCCACCCGTAGACTGGAGCAGACAAAAGAGTATCATCAAAATGACAAAAGATTACGAGAGGGTTTAAAAGCCAAAGAGAGTGGTCAGATAAAGACCCTGAACAAGTTGGTCCAGGCCTTTAGTGTGAAGACACAACTGTGGTGACATTAAAGGCCCTATCTCACTGCGTTGGTAAATGGTATTCATGAGGGGGTCTCCAGAATGGCTCCAGAATGTCTTGTGACTTTCGTGGGGTTAACGTCCTCGGGTGATTTGCAGAGGCCGTCCTTTAAAATTTAAACTCTTTTGAAAAGTTTATGCAACAACTTTTCTTTTGAAATCATTGTGGGCATAGCGGACTTGCCTCAAACTCATCTGATGGCATCAGCTGTCGTCTCCAGATGGCTAGAGCTCCATTTTAACTCCTGTATGGGAGCGCTCCTCTGACAGAAAAACACTGGAGGCATTGGTCCAGGTCTAAAACCACACTGAACCAGACTATCGAGCCACCGCAGCCTGCATGTGTTGAGCAAAGGGCTGCCATGTAGGGCACCTGAGGGAGCAGATGGGGAGATAAGAGCCTTGCTCAAGGGCCAAGAGTGTGGCAAATGAGGGTGTAGGCAGATGTGGGTGATGCTTAAAAAATTTCCCACCCAAATGTTATAACAGTTAGAGAATTTGAAACAACAACCTCCCAATCACAGGCTTGCCTTCTCTAACCTCTGTGCCACCACTCCCAAATCTTCATTTCTAACGGGTGCCTCATCAAACTATGTCATTAATGTAGGGGCAGCTGCCGAGGTGGGAATAAAGCAGGCCAAGGCAGGAAGTGGGTGGAGGTGGGTAACAAAATTAATGTGCTCAGAAAATAACATGATTTTTCAAACCGTACGCATGAAAATGAATTGTAATTTTCAAAATCTGACCACTTAATGGTTCCAAACAGAGTTTGGTTAGGCTTCAGCTGAAATCTCACATATTTTCTGAAAATCATGAGGGAGTTTTTTTGCACCAGCTGCAGCTCAGTGAGATATCAGTGATGGGGCCTTAAGACACTGGTGGCCACAGTTAAAGATGAGCTGGAGAAATGAGGACAGGAACAACATAAGCTTATTACCGTAAATCTCTAGAAATCACCCTTCAGATGGATAAATAAAAGGGCAGATAAGTCCAAGAATTAAGCTGAAGTTCACATTATCTTCTGCAGAAGGATAATTTAGGGGGTGGAATTGAAAAAGATGGCATTTCGTTTACTTTCACAATAAAAATCAGGAGGAAATAAAAAGCAAGTTGAGACAAATAAGTAGAAACAAAGCAGCTTTGGTTCTTTGGTGGTGAGCTCGTTTTCTTTGGTCTCACACAGACAGAGCTGAGGATGAAGGCCTTGGCAGGAACGTTTCTGCTCAGGGTGTGAAGTCAAACTCTTGAGAAATTACCTCCAATACACATTGTCCTGATTCTGTGACATGTTCCCAAAGTTACCAGCTGCAAAAAAAAAAAAAAAAGTTTCTAATGAAGCATGGAGAGCATAAAGAGCCTGTTTTCACTAGCGCTGGAGCGCGCACTCTGGAGAGTTTGTGGAAAGACGGCATCATTAGGAGATTAACCTTTAAGTTATTTATGACAAGAGACAAGAACAATCTAGTGAAACTGTGGTTGGTAATCATCACAGTTAAAGCAAACCAGACGGCAGAATCATGCTCTGCTTTTTTGTGCAACTCGCTTTCACAATCTAGGACAAAATGAGGCTTGAAGATGAGGCGTTTCCATGATGCTGTTGCTTGGCTGACACAGTTTTTGTTGTGTTGGACAGATGTACACTTCACTTGGAGTTAGGATGAACTATTTATGCATGACATTTTGCAGAGGTTCGTGTAATTCATCTCAAGGAGAAGCAATAAGTGCAAAGAAATGGATTCTGGTGGTGAGAAAGGTTGAACATGTAGGTTTTTTTACATGTACATACTGTACATGGAGTTCAGAACTGAATGGTTTCACACTGCTTGGCTAAAAAGTCTAAATACAGTACAGTAGTCCCTCGCTACTCTGCGGTTCAACTTTAGCAGACTCGCCATTTCGCAGTTTGTCAGTGCACATTGACGTACAGTATTTTTAAAAATAAAAAATTGTACAGGACACATGATTGTCAACTTTCATATTACTTGCGTGATTGGGACAGCACTGGATACTGTACAGTAAAAAGTTAACGATAAAATAAAATACTTCGGACAGGTGCCACCGTTTTGTAGTTTTCTCTCAATAAGCCTCCACTATGTTCCCACTCATAATGACCACATTTCCCAGAAGCCAACAGGGCTCCACCCAGAAGCCCCATTTCCTTCTGCTGAAATACAAGAGGAAAAGTTTTCATCTGATTGGAAAAAGTTTGGTGCTTATTACAGGTGCCCAGCGGATGCAGAGAAGCAGCATGGAACCCACCGAACCAGAGCAGAATCAGACCTCCAAACTCACCAGTGAATCTTGAGAGCTGGTAGTCGGCCCACGAGGACTTCGGAGTGGAACGCATTCCGCCGAAGGTCCAGCGCTCCATCCGGAGCTCACCAGGACTTTGGTGGTTCACGTCCCGCTTGGAAGTTTTTGTGGGCCGGCTACCAGACCTCCAGACCCATCACTGAATCTTGAGAACTGGTAGCTGGTCCACGAGGACATCCAAGTGGGGATGCGCTGCTGAAGGTCTGGTGCTGTATCGGGAGCTCAATGGGGCTCTGAGTGGGGACGAACTGGAAAAATGTAGTAGCTACATATACAGTACTGTATGTGTGTTGTTGAAATTATGTAGGTGTAAGAGTTTAGAACATTGCAAGAGTGTGGGAAAGGTTTCTAAATCCTTAAAATATATATAAATACTAAAATAAATATAACGTCGCTACTTCTCGGATTTTCACTTGTTGCGATGGCGGAGGTGGGGGTTGGAACCTAACACGCACAATAAAAGAGGGAATACTGTCCACACTACAGTTATTTGACATTTATTTAGCAATCAGAACCTAAATTCTATGACAGCACACCAAAAAGAAGTGATTATCTTAAACCCTATTTGCACAGGATTAGTTTTACCTATAGGGACCACATGCTATCTGTAGGAATTACAGGCATTGTCTGTGTTGTTAATCCTGTGGGAATCAGCCATGTCAGTAATCTGTAAAGTAAAAATTCTCCCACAAATTACCTACTATATTTTGCTGAACTCAGAGGTCCTGTGATAATAGTAATCCATTGCAAATAGGTATCTCTGTGATCTGGACAGAAATGGGCGGGATCCAAAACGTAAAGCGTTTTTTTGTTTTGTTTAAGAAAAATCATTTGGAAAAGATATAGAATAAGTTATTTTAAATGAATGTGCTGTTCACTTCGGCTTTTGTAGATGCTGCTACTTTCACCGCAGATGACAGCAGGTGTGGAGACGCACACATGCAGCCGGTGATCAGCTGACCCATCCATCCATCCTTTTCAGGTAGCGGGGGTCGCTGGTGCTCATGTCCAGCTATCATTGTGCGAGAGGTGGGAGACACCCTGGACAGGTCGCAAGTCCATTTCAACCGGCGGGTCAGTAGACTGGTGACAGGTTGTCCGTCTGAACTTAATGTGGCTTTTTTTTTAACCTCTTAAACCAGCCGGTCGGACCTGCCTCCTACTCATCAAGTAGATTAACACAATTTTATATTGAGCATTCTTATTTAGTTTTCTTTGCGAGGATTCGTAAAAACCACATCAAAGCCTGAGATTGGCCCGACCCGCACATTAAGCACATTATTATGGACTGGCCCAGTCATGACAACGCAGCACATTAACATCATATCCGGATGTCTGTAAATTTCAGCTAAATCTCAGGCTTTGGTTATCCCGTGCGAATGTGCCACGTAAAAAGTAGACGTTGGGGAGTAATTTATTTATTACATATGGTCCCGAGGTAAAACTAACCCCCCGCGAATAGGGCTTTAGTAAACCATACAATATAAAAACTGGTGTGACAATTTTCACAGAAAGCTGATTTTGCTATTTAAAACAATAAACCTCAACTCCAATTTGAAGATTAAAAAAGTTTCAGAAGCCAAATCCCACCCCCCAAAAAAAACAAATAAACAAAAAAAAAAACTATTTTTGACTTTTAAAATTCCCATGCCATTTGCATATAGCTCATTTTTTAGGCAGTGAGGACACCACACCTATGATTATTGGCTAGCTGCAAAAGGAGGGGTGCAGCTTTTCTCTCAGCAGTTGTGGTTTATACATTTGTAGAAATGCTCAGAGTTCAGCTGAGCCGCTCAAACCAAAGACAACAAATAAATGATTCAGATGATTTTAAGACTGTAAATCAAATAAATGGGATGAAAGGTTTCAGCAGCATTCCATGTTTGTTAATACATAACTTTTTGAGCAATAAATGAGAAAAATCTTGTAATTTTACAAAATGTTGGTAAACTCTAATTTGAGGCCAGTTTGTCTGTAATCAAGAGTAAAAGCTGAGCATTGTCTCAAACCTGAAAATTATAAATGTGTAGCCTGTGGTTACAGTTTATAATAATAATGTGTTGTCATCATTGTATGTTCCCATACAATGGCAAAATTGACTCCCTGCACTTAACCCATCGCACCTGGGACACACTCAGGTGGAGCAGTGGGCGCCTATTGGGGGTGCCAAGGGAGCAATTGGGGATAGGGTGTGCTGATCAGAGACACCACGAGATGTGCAATGACTGGGGATCTAACCTAGGACTTTCGGGACCCAAGTCAGCTGCCCTGCCTCTACCCATCTCGGCCCCTGATAGGACTAACCTCAAGGCTTATTCCTGTTCAGAGGAGTTTGGACTTGGGGTGTGAAGCAGGCGACTTCGTCTCGGCTTGTTGTCCTCATCAAAAGTTTGATCGATAGAGAATCCGTGCGACACCAAATTACAACCTGTAAAAATTAAACATTACAAATCAAAAGAAATTACACTTTGAAAATTATTTTGTCATTCCTTTGCAGTTGGTACATTAAAATGTTTAACAACATTACATATGCATTTTTGTATCAAACTCTAAGGAAGTTCATATAAAATCATCCCAGTGTGAACATTATAAAATTAAAATACTGTATTAAACATTCCTTGATAAATTGTCTGTCATACTGCTAATGTTGGAACTACAACTCAACCAAAACCCAATAAGAATAAACCAGTAGCCCGTGACAAAAGACACAATGTGCTCATATTTCTTTTAAACTAAATTCAGGAAAAATACAAATAAATAACAATTTGACTCACAGTAAATTGTATTTTTACAAGACCACAAGTAATTTTGAACTACCAGCAGCAAACTCTGCAGAGAGTGGTGCCTGAATGTTTGTGAACCCTTTAGGATTTTCTATATTTCTGCATAAATATGGCCTAAAATACCATCAGATTTTTACACAAATCCTAAAAGTGGATAGAGAACCCAGTTAAACAAATGAGACAAAAATATTATACTTGATCATTTATTTATTGAGAAAAATGATTTAATATGGCAAAAGTATTGTGAACCTCTAGGATTACAGTTAAGTTGAAGGTGAAATTAGAGTCAGGTGTTTTCAATCAATGGGATGATGATCAGGTGTAAGTGGGCACCCTGTTTGATTTAAAGAACAGGGATCTATCAAAGTCTGCTCTTCACAACATGTTTCTGAGGACCTCAGAAAAAGAGTTATTGATGCTCATCTGACTGGAAAAAGTTACAAAGCCATCTCTAGAGTTTGGACTCCACCAATCACAGTCAGACAGATTGTGTACAAATGGAGAGAATTCAAGACCATTGTTTCCCTCCCCAGGAGTGGTTGACCAACAAACATCACTCCAAGAGCACAAGGCATGGAATAGAAGGTGAGGTCACAAAGGACCCCAGGGTAACTTCTAAGCAACTGAAAGCCTCTTTCTCATTGATTAATGTTAATGTCCATGAGTCCACCATCAGGAGAACACTGACCAACAACAGTGTGCATGGCAGGTTGAAGAAGAAAGCCACTGATCTCCAAAAAGAGCATTGCTGTTCGTCTGCAATTTGCCAAAGATCACGTTGCCAAAGATCACTGTTGGAAGAAAGTTTTGTGGACAGATACCAAAATAGAACTTTATGGTTTAAATAAAAAGTGTTATGTTTGGAGAAAGGAAAACATTACGTTCCTGCATGAGAACCTTTTCCCATCTGTGAAACATGGTGGTGGTAGTATCATGGTTTGGGCCTGTTTTGCTGCATCTGGGCCAGGACGGCTCGTCATCATTGATGGAACAATGAATTCTGAATTAGAGAATTGTACGGTAATGGAAAATGTCACAACATCTGTCCAAGAACAGAATCTCAACAGAAGGTGGGTCATGCAGCAAAACAATGACTCTAAGCACAAAAGTTGTTCTACCAAAGAATAGTTAAAGAAGAATAACGTTCATGTTTTGGAATGACCAAGTCAGAGAATTCTAAAGGAAAACATTGCCTGTCAAACTATCACTAACCTTACACCTAAAAACGAGACCAACGTACCGGTATGTGGTTTGATGTGACAGGATGCTAGTAACAAAATGGCTCAGGATTAAAGTTAAAATTTTATTTTTATACACCGTTTCATGTTTAGGTATCATTATATATTTGAATTTTTCAGATCTCTCTTGTAAATGATTCCTCGTGGCTCAGTGGAGCTAACCTGTTCAAATAAAAGTTGAATGGAAAATAAAAAACATCACAGGTAAGCATTGAGCAGCTTAACTAAAAGAGGGGGGGAATGTATCCATTGTTCAAAGTAAAACCTTAAGAAGAACTTCAGAAACCAAAAAGAACTCAGGTTTGGACCCCTCATAAAGCAGACAAGTGAGTCTGACTCCAAACTGGAGCAAACCGTGGCGTATCTTTCATGCTTTAACTGATTCTCCTTCACTGACATGTTTGGCACATTTATAGTAAGTTAAGGGCATCTTATCCAAGATAACCTTTGTTAACCCAGGACAACTTCACAGGCTTTATCGGTTATAGAGATCTGGCATTCCACACAGGTCACAATCAGTTATATACAGAGGCAAACACACCTGTTTGCCCTGTAACACTGCCACTAGCCTACCCACATTTAAAAACTGCCTGATTGAGAAGTTGTGGGAGAACAAAGAAACACTTTGTTTTGAACGGATTTTGATTAAACTTTTGAAGAAGGCTACCTCAGATACCACATTCACAGCTGAATGAAAGCAGTCTCTAGTTTTCTTTGTAAAAGTCTCATCCCTAAAGTGAGTCACTTTCAACTTTGCTTTTATTCCTCCTCTCTTATCTTCAACCCACCCACCCCACTGTTGTGAGTGATGCTTCCTGTGTTGTCACCATCAGAAGCTAAACCTGGAGAGAGCAGGTCAAAGAGAGAGCCCCTACAGCTCTGCTTAGTATGAAAACACAGCCTGGGGCTCAGAGGTCAGCAGGGGCCAAGCATGTCAAAGGGGAAAAATCATAGCCAACTAAACATCAATGTTGTGAGTCTGATCTAGATCAAGCTGTGCAACAGCTAGAGATACGAGTTAATTGTTAAATTACTTGTAGGCTGAAAGAATATAAATGGTAAATGGAGCTTATATAGCGCTTTCCAGCCCCCATGAGGGGCCCCAAAGCGCTTCACAGTATCAGCCATCCACCCATTCATTCACACATTCATACACCGGTAGCGGTGGGCTGCCATGCAAGGCGCCAGCCAGTCCTACCGGGAGCAACTCGGGGTTAGGTGTCTTGCCCAGGGACACAACGAGGTATGCAGTGACCGGGGATCGAACCCGGGACCTTCCGGTCCTGAGCCGGCTGCCCTGCCTCTACACCATCTCGGCCCCAAAAGAGCAAAAGGTACCTACTGAACACCACCTGGTGGTGATTTTGGACAACTGGATGCTGGGCAATCCTTGTGATCCCAAAGAATATGGGGATGCATGGTGAAGGGCCCTTGTTTACGAGATGTTCAACTCATACCTACTGGAAAATTTTTCATGTTTCCCATGATAGGTTATGGATATGGAAACTGAATGAAGCATATTCAAGGCCTCCAGTGCAGATGTAGCTTCCAGGAGCTCTGATAAAATACTGTTGGTCCCTGTGACATTGGCAATCGGAGGACACCAGCAATCATCAGTGCCGTCAAGCTGAAGAAGTGTTTTGGGGTTTGGCTTTCTCAACGGACCTATGAAGCAGCTGACAGGTACAGGATGGCCAAAAGGGCCAAAACTACTGTGGTTTGGGAAGCAAAAACACAGTCATGAGAGGCGCTGAGGCAATGGAGAAGAAGTTTTAGTTGGCAAGGTTCTGACAAAGTACTTGGTCATTTGGAAAAAAAAAAGAGGGCCCAGTCACGCTGTACTCAAGCAGTGTTTTAGTGGCTTGTTTATGATTAATGGCACGTTCCATTTACTGATCAATCAGGGCTTTGCTTGCAGTAATGAGGGTGTTGTTCTGATTTATCATGATAAAGAAGGAGCTAAACCAACAGCATGTAGTTTACTGGTTCATCAATATTCCATCCCTCACATAAGATAGTGAGATATGAATTGTTATTAAAAGGACATACTACTTTGTAGATACAAACAGCTAAAATGACTTTCCTTTGTAAGTTGGTTGGGTCCAGCCTTAGAGATAAGATGAGAAGCTCCCTCATCTGAGAGGAGTTTGGAGGAGCTGCTCCTTCAAATCACAAGTAAGCTGAGGTTATTAAAGCATCAGATTAGGATGGCTCCTGTATCCTCTCTGGCATTCTGCAGAAGGACATGGAGAGTGTAGAGTTGTGAGAGATGCCTGGATTTCTTCCCTGAACCTGTTGGCTCTGCAACCTGACCAAGCAGAAAAAAATGGATGGATGGATGGATGGAAAGATGGATGGATGGATAGAAAGGAGGGGTCCATCTTTTATTTATTTTTGTTATTTATGAGCCCAGGTCCCATGGGCTTAACCAAACTGCACACAGACAGATTTGCCTAAAGCCTTCATCCATTGAGCTTGTCGTTAAGGTGGAGGAATCTCATAATTAAAGTCTCATTAAAGCTATACAGCCCAACTATGTTGGTTTACAGGGCAGACAGGAACCTCAGAGATTCACAATGGGGCCTTTCATAATACTTCACTTCTCTAAGGGGGAAAAAAACAGTCACTTTTAGCATTTGGGTAGATGTAATTGCAATCACTCAGCTTGTCTGATACTGATAATGGGGCAATGGGAAATTCCTGTCAGAATCGTGGCGCAGGGTAGTTTCGCAACCACTTTGGCAGGGTCCACGTTCCACTGCAGGGCAGCAAATGAGTTACAGCATGTTCACATTGCTGTCATCAAACACATTTAAACACAAGAAAAGACAATCAAACCTCACAAGTGTGTACCATTTTTCTTCGTCTTGAGCAGTGAAAAGGCAAATATTATATCATCTATCATCCCTGCACAGTTAAACATGTTGAAAGACTACAGCTTATGAAAAAATGTAAAGTAGCTCCAGTATGCTTTAGCAATCCCACTCCAATAATACACAATAAATTACAACTGTGTTGCTAAATGTCATTATTTTTGGTCACTTTTCTTGACTGATGGAATTATGTGAAAGGTAAACAGTGGGGAATAAATAAACCTTAAAAGTATTGCTTAGTATGTTTATGAACAAAATGTCATGTTTGTTTTTCAAATTATGGCTGTGCTTTTCAACAAGCAGCCTACAAGTATTTTTGCCCACACATGTGCTACAGTGAATGGTTGAAGAACCAAGTGGGTGTGATGTTCTTGTTGCTGCTCTTTGGGTACACTGTGTGACACTTTCAAGCAATGCTTTGAAAAGACGCCTTTATTTTGAGGTATTCATGCAATGATGCTAAAAAGCTTATTTTGCAGGCTGGACGAGTATCCGTGCCATGGAGTTTAAGACCTTATTAGAGCTGAATGAGACCACACAAGAAACCATAAACTGAAAGTCAAAGCATTCTTGAGGACAAGAACAACAATAAAGATTTGAAGTGTGTTTTAAAGGAAGTTACCTGGTTTTATTTGAACTGCAATGTAACCTCATATATACATGAAAAGCAGCACTGACCCAAATGAATTTATTTTTCTGGAATAAAATTATATTGTACAGAATGTTTTAGCTGTATTTAATGCTGTAATGGCAGGCTATTAATATATATATATATATATATATATATACTGTATACTGTATATACATATAAATATATATATATACAGTATACAGTATATATATTTACATATACTGTATATATATATACTGTATATATATATACTGTATACTGTATAAATAGATACTGTATACTGTATAAATATATATATATATATATACATATATATATGTATATATATATACCGTATATGTATATGTATATATATA
>JARVGV010001587.1:20306435-20317759 GCA_031762435.1 Hypsolebias longignatus | reverse complement strand
CAAAGATGTCAAAAGTTGCTAAAACAGACAGATTATGAGGCAGATGTAGAAAATCAAGAACAGGAACATGTCAGCATAGTATACAAGTATAGAAAAGAACAATATAATTATAAAATGATAGAGAAAGTGAAAAGTCTAAAAAGATAATACTGTATATAGTGTATATGGAAAGCTGGTGAACTGCAATGATATCATATCCTTTCAACGACTGGCTGAAGAAAATGCAGCCATCTTTACAACTGTTCCAGCAAAACTCACAAAGACAGTCAAATGGTAAAGAACTTGAGGAAGCTACGCTGGCCAGGAGGGAGTAGTCTCAGTTTAAGGGTCCATGAGTTTTAAGGGTTAACTGTGAGAAGTCCCTATGCTGGGCAGCATAGGAACACCCCCCCGCACACACACACACTATATTTGCTCTTTGTGCACCACCTGATGGGGTCTCTTTGTGATAAATTTGCAAATGCCAAACGGCATGAACTTTCTCTGTCTGTATAATAAAGAGTGGAGACCCTGGCAGAGAGAAATATTGCAGCACTGTAGGAAATGGGGAGAGCTTCTTATGAGTTCTGCACTGCAGTTTCTTATGGAGTATAGTGTTCCTGCAGGAAAGAACCTCCCACAACTATGTAAGCGAGAGCAAATTTCTTCACTTTTGGAGTATGAATCCAAGTGCAGCACAGTATATTAGGGGAGTGGTTGTAATGTTATGGCTGATAAATGTACAGAAAAGCAGCCTTTCCACAAGAAAACATCTTATTGAAGTGACTGTAGTAGCAAAAGGTCTAATTTACATCATTCCAAGCATATTTATGGATGTGCAAACTCCATTATTAACTTCTGCCCCGGTCCATAAACAGCCACAGATAAACTCGTGTCCCTCACGCACCACTGGAGAGGCGAGTTAGCCAAACACACAAGAAGGACTGTGGTAGATGGAGTGATTTTTATTTTTTTATTTTAATTTGTTCCCCATTTTGTTAGCTTTGAATCATTTTTATTGAATTTATGGAACAATTTTTAAGACAGGGACAATATAATCTTCTGAAAATGTAGATGGTCCTTTTTTTTTATTTTTCTGTCTGTTTTTTTCTCATAGGCTCCTAGGAATTTTCTGGAAATGTGCCAGAATAGGTGAGCCTAGCTATTAATATCCCAATTTTTTATATTACAAATGCAAATACTTTCCTTTGTCAGTGATGTTTAAAATAACAGTCTTGAATTTGACTTCCTTCAGGTGAGCGGAAGAGTCCCTGGGTGGCTTGCTGCTGCGTCGTCATGGCTTTCAGCATACTGTTTCTACAGTAGCATCCAAAGACGAGCACAAATGGGAACATTGAAGAAATGGACAGAAAATGAGAACTGGACTGTATGATCCCAGACGCACAAGACGACCTCCATTTGGCTGTCAGCTAACTGAAATGTTTTCACAAACGGTTGCCACGGAGAGACGAAATGTGTCTGAGAAGATGGGGTGAACGGGAAGTCCCAGTGTGTCTAGACCCCTCCATAGACGACCTGGCTTTTGTCTGTTTTTCTATATGAAATTTTTACTCCTGATCCATGTGGGTAGGGAGGGGAGGCACCCCTTATCTGTTATCTGCTATTTGTGGGATCAATTGATAGAAATTTCCCTAAACATTGAGGATTTATTTTTAATTGGTCACAAGAAGTTCTTCACAAAAAGGACCCCATAAAGGCCCAGAACTTCAAGAAATTTACAGTTTAACCTAGAATTGGTCCTGCTCAGTGTATCAATACAAACACGCAGATTATATTTGACTGCAAACAAAGTATTTGTAGCTCTACAGGTGTCCGGTCGTCCTTTAGTTCACACTTTAAAGAGCAACCAACTTAAAGTCAGCCAATCTGCAGCTATTTATTAATAAAACTTTTTTTGTTTGTTTTAAAAGATGTTTTGTCATCAACTTTTTTTTTTTTGCAGTCATCTAGTTATCTGTTGTGTTGATGTACATAGTAAAGTGTAATCAGTGACTAAAGAACCAAGATATATGTTGGAAATAAATCTTTTGTTAAACTTTATTGATCTTGGTTCTGCAAACTATTTGTGTAGGACTTCTTGCCGCACTTGGTGTTACATGAATCAATAGAAATGGAATTTTGTAAAAAGGTTATGAACAATCAGTATTTTACCTGTTGTATGTAGTTCTTTGGACAGGATGCTAATGGCTAATTAAAGCAGGGCCAAAACTAAAGTAAATTGCTGCTGCTATAAAACAGCTGCACTTTCAAACATTTAGTGATTCATACAAACACTTTTTTTTTAATTTTTATAAACCCTTACCCTTATTAGTAACATTTATTGTTACTCTACTATTTTTACCAGAAGTGGTAAGACTAGCTTCTGCTGCTGCTAGTTGAGTTTGCTATCTTTTGAATTCCACGATTCTTTTGATCAGTATTATGATTTCTATGTAAAGGTTTGTAAAATAGCATTCACATAAACCGCTACAAAATTTTAGCAATTGAAGTTGTTTTAAAATGGCAGCAATTGACTTTGGTTTTCGTCCAGACTGGACTAGCCCTTTAGCTCGTCAGTGGACAGAACTTAACCTTATTTTTCCAGACAATGCAATATGTGATGTATGGAGATAAATACAGGTATATGGAGGTATTTCCAACAATTAGGTTTTAGTAAATCAGACTGATTAAAACCTTTTTCTACAGAGTTTCACTTCACAAACAAATTTTGAGCTGTTGCTTCAAGTATTGTCCTTGATTAGCCTTTAGTACCTCACAGTTGGTGTTCATCTTTACATGATTCACTCTTTAAGAGGTTGTTGGATAACTATAGCAAGTTAACATTTACCTTGTGATAAACTGAACCAGGTTCTTATGCAAGATCATGTTATGGATTTTTTGATAGTAATCGCTGATCTAATGCAAGCCAAACTTTGTGACCACATCATGAGCTCACTGACGCCCAGCTTTTTCTTTACCATCTATAAGATTCAATTTATTATGTTTAAATCTTAAACGCTGGACTGGATTTTGAAGGCGTTTGAGGGGACGGCCAGTCCCACACATCTTGTCAGTCTGTGTGGGATTCAACTCAAGAGTGACACTTGTAGGTGAACTCCTGATAATCGGCTCACAGATGAGTGTCCCAACCAGCCTCTCATGCAGTCCCTTGTTGGGGAACATGAATTTCCTCGTGGGTGGGTGCAATCATTTTGGTAAATCTGGTTTGAGATAAAGCAGTGAGTGCAGCCTGCTGGTGTACTTGTGACTGCCAGGCAGTGACGCAGACAGGAGTCAGAGGAGCAGGAAGCTCTCAGACATCTCCTATCTGGAGGAGCAGAGATAACGGTGACTTGACGCCCCGTCAGTGAATTAAGCCATCGACTTCCAAGAGGTTGACAAGAAAAAAATGATCAGCTGATGATGGCTGTTGTCGTCCGTCCCATAAGATGATGTAAGAAAACAGTCATTTACAGAAGACTGCATGCCAGGTTATTTGGGGACAATGTCACACAAATCCAGTGTTTGTTTTTTCACTTTAATGTTGGAATAATTGTTCCTAACCTCCCTTAAACTGGTTACAGATGCTAAACAATGACCTAAAACATCTGGCAGAGACACTGCGCCTTAATTCCTAGAAACATTTACAAACGTTTGAGGTTTCTCCTCAGTGCGAGTTCAGATTTCTGGTTTTGATTTGGCTGATTAAGGTTTACCCAAGTGGACCCCAAACTGCCAAGAACACAAGAAAACGGGCCTCGTTGCATTCTCTGAATCTAAATTCTGAAATCTGTTAAGCATCATTACACTTATCCTAAAAGTTTATTTTTTTTAAATCCTAATCTGCCAACAATGAGTGTGGTTGGCACATAATAAATCCATATGTTTTGGTAATAAAACCAAATTAAACAATGTTTTAGTGAAATCGTAAAATATTTCGGCCACTTCTGGACCCCCACAAAAAAACTTAAGATGTGCAAAACATTTAAAACTTTAATGCAGTTGGATAAAGTTTTATAACAAAAATGGAGCTAAATAGATTTAGTAATATCCTGTTCAAACTAGAAGTAACAGACCTGAAAAGTGACTTCTGTCAAGTTTGTTTAGGTGCAATTACTATCTTAGTTAAAATGCTCTTTAAATAAATTGAATAGCTAAAAACATTTAAATGCATTAATTTTCTTTTCAGTGGACTATTTGACTTAAGCTGCAGATTATAAATTGCTCTTTCTCAACAGAAACATTTATCTGTGTACTGCTCTAAAGTAACTAGAAGAATGACTGAAAGCATTTCCTTTAACACTCATCCATCACGTTTAGCTCCTGTAGTCTCATCCAAAACAAATTACCGTACTTTCATTTCCTCGTCTCTCTCCTCTTTTAATCCTATCAGAAAACTTCTTCCACATGTTTTTTTTTTTTTTGTTTTGTTTTGTTTTTTTTGGACTTCAAAGACCACTGGGCTAACAAAGTCCCCACCATCTCCTAATTACACTAGAAGTGTCCAAACAGACCGACAAGTTATTTAAACTGCCCGTTTGAATCACTGCCTCAAAGCAAAGAAAGTTAACAGTGCAAAGAGTATGAATATAGAGACTAATTAGAATTTAGACTGATGTAGCAACATTTCTGTTCATTTATTTATTTACTGTTCAAGATTTTGAAAGGATGCACTGATTGAACCACGTCACCATTAGGCTGCAACACCGTCTGTTCTCACTTCCTCATTAGAAATGAGCAACTTTCAATAATGTTGACAGCTGAAAGACACCGATCTCCTTGAATGACAAGTTTAAGACAGTGGACAGTCTATAAAAAAAAAGCCAGTGAATGTTGCTGAAAGGTGGTTTTTATTACTGGTAATCAAAATTTAGATTTTCTAATTTACCATTGTCCATGAAAATATAATTACCGTAGTTTCTGGTGTATAAGTCTCAGTTTTTTGCATAGATTTGTCAGTCTTGCGACTTATATGCTGAAGCAACTTATATACTTGTTTTTTTTTTTTTTTTTTTTTTCCATATTAATAACACAATTTTTGGCTGACACAAAGCTAACCACTGCGCCACCACTCCCCCAATGGATGGCTCCACGCTACACATGCAAAATGAAGCTGTTTTGACCATTAAATAAATGCATAATAAACACGATGGGTCAGCGGTAACACATAATAAATGTGACTTATACTTTGAAACAACTTTTTATTTTTATTTTTAATTCCTCTTAGTGATGCTTTTACAGTATTTATTTTATTTATTTATTTATTTATTTTATTTTGACTGATGCGACTTATACTCCAGAGTTACTTATACACTGGACAATACGATAACTTTTTTCTCTTCAGTTTATTTGTTTTAAAATAAGAATAGTCAGAACTGTCATTTTTCTACATTTAAACTAAATAAGATGGCCCTGAGTTCAGATTTGGCACTGTTTTGGGTTTGCAGGCATATTTGTGACTGTTTTGTATCAATTCTTAAGCTAGTTGTACTGTGCCGAGCTAATGGTGCTGAGGAGCGTACAAGTCTTCTGAGAGAGTACATGTTTGGACTGACTATAGATGGATCATTAGGATACTGTAATCTATAACTAGAGACTGGAAGCTGGAAGTTAAAGTCACAGTGGACAGGCGCCTCTACAAGGCTGAGTGGAGTGCAAATTTTAAGTCCTGCCGCTCCACTTTTTTTACATTAAAAATGAACAGTAGCTATAAAATCTGATGATCTTGATAATTTTCGTACACCATTTCTACAGTGGCAAAGATTTTAGACCATCACGTGACTGTTTTGGGGTTACATGGCTGAAAACTACTGAATGTGGAACATGTCAAACACATGACCAACGTTAAATGTCAGGACCTTTGTTAAATAAAACCGTGGTGATCTGGGTGACAGTGTAGGCCAGTGCCAAGACAGACTCGCATCACATACTGTATTTGATACTAAATGTAACCAGTGACTCATTGCTAAAAAGTATAGGATCGGGGATTCAACTGGGATACTGGATGAATGCATCCTTGATTTGGTTGCACAAAGGAGGAGGCACATATGTTTCCTTGGAGAATAATCCTCTATAGCCTGGTCCCGACCAGGCTAAAAGTGAAGCTTAATTATAATCTGTTATAGTCTGAGCAGTCGGTGGTCAATCCAATCATAAATCAGTGTTCATACAATCATTCAACGTTTTTATGCACATATTTGCCTCATTCTTATTACTTTGCCTTAAAATATCACAGTTGAAAGAATTACTATCACGCTGATATTAAATAACTGTTTAAAACAAAACCCAATCCTAATAGTAGAAATAATAATAATGGAAATATTTTTATGGATTTGTGTGATAATCATTTAGGATTAGTGCCCTGCTGTCTAGTAGAGGCTGATTGAGTATCCTGCTTATCTTCTGCTGTAGAGATCATTATAAATGGGTGTGTAAGGATCAAAATCAGTCCAGACAATCAGGTCCAAAGTTCATTTACACATGTCGTCTGTGCTGTAGTGCACATCACCAGCTGCAGGTTATCAGTCTGCAGAATGTTCGAGTATTTAACTTTCACCTGTTGCCAGGTGTCTGGTGTGGTTTGGGCACGTTTGCATGAGCATTAAGTGAGAAGAACAAGTATTAATTGTTGAAAAAAATGATAATAGATTAAAATAGACTTGTCTTCTTTGCACTGTCTGAAAGTGCTGCAGCTTTTTTTTTTTTTTACATCGTTTTCTCAAAAAAAAAAAAATATGTTGCTGTGGTCGCATATTTGTCAGAGATGTTGGCACAAAATAAATGTAATGAGTGTAACGAATATCCTCGGTTCATTTTCTACCGTGGGGGACTCAAACTGCTGCTCCTTTTTTTAAATCAAAGTGTGCAACTTCAGTGACGCAAGTTTAGATTCAGTGGCGCAACAAGTGCGCGCTCTTGAAACTCCTCGCGCATTCAGTCGGTCCGCTATAATTTACTAATGCGGTGTTTGTCTTTTCAGTGATCATGTGTTTCATCCCTTCATCTCTTCATCCCTTCATCTCTTCATCTGTTGTCTGCTGCTCCGCTGCAGAGAAGCGCGGACGCGTCTTGATGCGCAGCTTTAATCAGGAAATCTGTGATCTACCGAGGGGGTCTTTATCCGGATGATTCCTTCAAAGGTGGTTCAAGTGCGGCTTTCTGCCAGTATGTGGATGTGTAAATCCTAATTTTGTGCAAAATCCTCAATTATCCTCGAAACTGCACTTAACAATACAGTAATTTTAAATACAGGGCTAGCAAAGTAACCGTGGAAGGCAGATGATGACACAGATGTCAAAGTGAGGTGGGTTTTTTCCATCTCGCACCAGAAGCATCTCTGTACACTTGTTTGATTGATCACGTCTGACATGTACAATAATCAATGAAGAGGCATTCTTTCAGCCTTCTATTACTCTGACGCAGAAAGGTTTGTGTTATAGTAATAAAAGTTGTTTTTAGCTTGTTGTCCATAACCATGTGTTGGAATAAAGCATATTCCAGGTTGGGGCACATTCACTATGACTGCACTGTTGGACAGAGCTGTTGGTGAGTTCTGCAAACAATACAAACTCTGCTTTTCTGAAATTCTGTCCTGATGCATGCCCGTCTTTGAGTCATATTTCTGGGTGTAGCCTGAAATTGAGAAATAATAACACGAATAAGCTTTAGGTGAATCAGAGAGCATCGCCTGTAGGGATAAACATCTCCAGGAGACGGATGAAAGCTGTGACATAAAGTCACTGTTTCTAATTACATGCAAGAGTTTTATTTATTGACCTCACTCTTTTGTTGCAATAGTTGAACTGACTGTAAATCTTTGGCTGAACGGTGCGTAAAAAAACAAGGATGTTGCCATAAATGTAACTTTCACATTTGTGTTGCTGCGAGGTCATTTGCAAGAACAAAAGACACTTTTCTGAGTGAAGAAACAACAGAACTGCAGCTAGAAGGGCATAAAAATGAACTTAAAACTGTGAGAAAGATGGTCCAATAATAATCAAAAGGGCTGGAGTTAACTATATCCACAACATTGTGTGTGATCTCAAGCAATGTTGTAGGATCTCAAATGATGCTCAAGGAGTATCATCATTTATCTCGTTATGTTTTAGTATAATATTTATAAAACAGACCAAATTAGAGCCTTTTTTTTTTTTTTTGGCTGATGTTGATTAGCTGTGGCATCCAGTTTTTTTTAAGCGACTTTAAAGGTGAATGAGTTGCCGATATACACCCAATGATTACTTTGTGAGAGTTTGGCTAGAATCTGTGCACTGGTTTGTGGTATATTTTGCTAACAGACAAACAGGGCTGACATCAACAGTTAATACCAAGGTTTATGACAAAGATACAGTATACTGTATACTGTAGTGTAATGGTTGGGACTCAGACTACTTGTTGTGAATGACTCTTAGCTACTGCCACATCAACTTTTACTTCAGTATCTATAATAATGGGTGATTCACTGTCATTTTTGTCTTTGCTAAAGTTAATTAGCTTAGACAGCCATCTTGAATTGGATTAACTGCAAAATTAAATCAGCTGTAGATGTTCATTCACAAATTATTTTGCTTTCTTTTACCTCTGCAGCTTTGTTCCTTTCAGCTAGTGTTCTTCTATTTTAGCCTTGTAGCTTCCTTTTACTGTCCAGTTCCTTTTTGGGATTTTTTTTATTTTTATTTTTTTTTATTTTTTGCTGGTGTTCTGTTCCTTTTAGCTTTTACCTAGAGTTCTTTTTATTTTAGCTTTTAGTCAGTGTTCTTCTTTTAGCTAAGGTTTTGCTTGTTTACCTTGTGGATGCTATATTTTTCCTTTTAGATTGTGTTCTTTCCTTTTTTGGTTTTAGCTAGTGTTTTGTTCAATTTAGCTTTTAGCTAGTGATCTTTTTTTAATTAACTTTTAGCTTTTTTACCATGTAGCTACCATTTGTTTTAGTATTAGCTAGTGTTCTCTTCCTTTTAGCTTGTAAGTAGAGTTCTTCCTTTTTTAACTAATGTTTTGCTTTAAAAAAAACTTTTAGCTACTGTTTCATTCCTTTTAGCTATTGTTCTTTTTTAGCTGATCTTTAGGTTTTGTTTTTTTTTTTTTTTACCTTGTAGCTATTGGTTTACTTTTAGCTAGTGGTCTCTTCCTTTTAGCTTGTAAGCAGAGTTCTTCCTTTTTTAACCAATGTTTTGCTTTAAAAAAACAAACAAACTTTTAGCTACTGTTTGTTCCATTTAGCTAGTGTTCTGTTTTCTTCTTCAGCTTTAGCATTGTGCTTCTTTTGGGTTTAGCATATGAGCTTCAGCTTCTACAGCCAATAAAATCACCAGTAATCATCAGTAAATCACAGCTCAGCACTCACACTGTATTTTCAAAGCAAAGGTCTTTTATTTGGTCCCATGCTCTCACCGTTAAAATCACGTCTCCACACACAACGGTCACAATCTCTTCAATAGCCAGGCCTCTTTTAATTCGATTCAGTTTGTGACACGTCCATCAACTGGAAACAAAATGTATCTCCGAGCCAAAACTGCAACAACCAGTTTAATCTCTTGATGAGCACGAAATTGTTTTCAGCTCAAGCTTGTGACGTCTGAACGAATAAATGACGACTGAGTGGTTCTGATCGCTGAGCGAGGAGGAAAATCCATAACGAGAGTTGATCACAACAAGCTGCTATGTGGTCTTTGAGATCCGTGTTGTAACAGGCCCATCGTACACATGTTGTCAGTGTTGTTTGTATGTCATATGTGTGCTCAGATGACACAGCTAACTAACGCAATCAGCTCATTGTTCTCAGTATCTTCACACTAGAACTGGATGCGCTCATGAGAGGAGAAATACTTTTCTTTGCCCAGATAAGACAAGTTTGTCAAATGTGGGCACTTGTTGCAACTGAGAGCTACAAAAGCTCCTCTGTGCCCTCCTTGTTTTTCAGACATGACTCAGGCTGAGGCGGGGAGGCGACGTCTCAGAAACTGGCTCCTGCACCACAACAGCAACAGAGAGGGGAAAAATATGTTTATTCGCCTCACTCATCGGAGACTTTTACTCTTTCTGAATTTATGGCAATGTTTGGGTCCAACTTTGAGGCTTTTATTATCAGTCATTTTGTTTTTAAAGCACGCCGTCTTTTATAATGTGAAGTTCCCACCTTCAGACTGTGTACCAGTTTATCCTATTGATAAAAGTGTGTTTGCTTTCTTTTTATCTAATCTCTTTCCCTCCTTCAGAGCCACTCAGCTCAGATATGGAGACAAAGCTATTATGCCGTATTTTTCTGACTATAGGACGCACCGGATTATTAGCCACAATCAGCGAAACGAAACAGATAAGTCAAACTTTATTCAACTCTTTCACAAGAACCACATAAAATCAGTTTGAGGCCAGTGAGCACAACTAGAATTAGTACATAAGGTTCACTGTCGATTTTTGAGAAAATTAAAGGATTTTCAGTGCGCCTTGTAGTCCGAAAAATACGGTAAGTACAATTTCAGAAAGAAACTGCGTATTATTCTATTTGTGCTGCAAATACAAATATAATGGGCAATAAATAAATAAAAATGAAGGCCCAGCATTTCAAAACTATCATAAAACTTCAGATTAAGATCATCTTATGTTGAGGAATGACAAAGTGTAGCTTTTTTTGGTAAAACCTTTAAAATAACATGCACAATGTTTTGTGTGATCTTATCTGATCTGATTTTTCTTCAATATCGGTAAAATTCGCTGAAGTATATCATTTTGGTTACTTTTAGTGGACCTCCTAATTTGGGTTGACTCAAAAAGTTTATCAGTTGTAGAGGCGCATCCAGCGATTACTTTCTGTAAGTTTCATGAAAAATCCAGCAAGTGATTTCTGAGATATTTTGCTAACAGAGACAGTAGATAATGCCAAAGCTTTAACAATGCATGCTCGCATCGTAGAGGTTAGTCTCAGCTACATTTGAGCTGAGTAGCTGCAAAAATAGCTGAGTTATAGTTTGTGTTTGCTGAGATTGCTTTGGTGTGGCAGCCATCTTGAATTGGGTTGACTCCAGATGTTAATCAATTAAAGATGTAGATCCAGTGGTTACTTTTCTGATCCGTTCAGTGATCCATGAACACACAGACAAAATCATTATTGCTCTGCCTTCATCTTGGTGGAGAAGAATAAAGAAAAAAATTCCAAGCTTCAGAGGAAGACTGCAGTCCTCTCTCTCTTATACACACACACCCACACCCATACATAGACACACACACACACACATGTCCCCTCCAGCTCAGTCCTGTGTGACCTGACGTTTGCATTAGTGATGTGCGGATCGATATTAAAATATCGATTCTATCGATTCCAGAACGTTACGCTCAAGAATCGATTCTTA